>CAUDNR010001424.1:43162-71773 GCA_958430865.1 Entrophospora sp. SA101 | reverse complement strand
ATGTTGCCAAAAAGAGATCAGTGAAAGAGTTTGTTGAAGAAATTGGAAAGGTTATTAAAAAAAATCCAAAGCTAACTAATAATATTGTTTTGTGTAATAATAATTGTATGGCCTTAGAAAATATGTATAAAAATATTGATCAAAAAAGTGAAGTAACCAAGGAGAAAATCAAAAATGCTGTGATGAAAGGATCTTATACTTTTAAAAGAGATGCTAAAGGAGATAAATGTAATGCATTAATGACATACACATCTGACAAAGTTCAAAAATCATCTTACACCTTTAATGATCTTCAAGATTTACGTGGCCGTGCATTATTGATTGCAAAACCAACTGTGGTAAACCTTAATCTATCAGTTGAGAATGCATTGGAAGATGATCAAAATATTAAAAATTCCATGGATGTGTTTGTTGAACAAGTTGATGTGGCTCAGGATATAATAAATTTTTCATCAAAACTTGTACAAATTGGACATTTTGAATTCAGGAAATTTGATGTGACTGTAAAGGGAACAGATAAAATGAAAGAATTATTAAAACAATGTAAAGAAAAATTAAGTGAATGGTATGTAAATCAATGGTTATATATAGTTATAATTAAACTTGCTTAATAATTATCATTTATAAATAATATAATAGGGAGGATATCATGAACAAAGCACAAGAAAATCATTACTATTTAACATTTTTCCCTGGCCGACACATCCTTACATTCTATGATTATTTTTCAAATGTCAACAATCCTAATGTGATTGAAGAATGTCAAATACTTATTCGATTTGTAAATAGAAGAGCTGAATTACCTTCTGATAAAAAGATCATGGGGATTTCTTCTAAAAAGAATAATTACTATGATATCCTCTGTGAAATTGGTAAAAAATTACAACTTATTTTTGAAAAACTTCCTAAAAAAATTCGTCAGGTCAAAAATATAGATGATCGTGTAATGTCAGATGTTGTACTTAATGGCAAATTATTTGTGGCAGCTTGTGATGAGAAATTACGTGTTCCAAATATCATTATGTCATTATATGCTAATAACAGATCACACCCTGAACCATGGCAACTTTTAATATGCACACCTTTAACAACCTCAGAAGAATTAACAATTTTTATTAAGCGTTGTTTTTTTGCAGCAAATAATGGGCATAAAGATCATTTGTTTTGCATAGCAAATTTGGAATTATTAGATTTTGAATTACAATATAACTTGGTTAAATTTATCAGATTGATGTGTAAACGTGAAAAAAATTATTTGTTGGCATTGATTTGTTGTCGTGAGCCTGGAATACATCATCACATTTTAGATCAATTTTCACAAGATGTATGTGTAACTAATGGGCTGAATACTGAATCAATGAAAACAATATTCCATGATTTGTGTCCAAATGTGACTTCTTTATCTTCAGATCTTTCTGGGCAAGGAAAAACAGAATGGATTAAACAAGACAGTTTTGAAAAAGGAAAAGTTACTTGTAGTCTTTTAATCAGTGATGGTTTAAATTTTAGTAAGCTTGTTAGTCAGCTTAAAGAATGTAAATTACGAAAAGTAGAAAGTTTACACTTGAACATTGTTTCAGCTGAAAACCCTAGTGAAGTAAACATGTTTCTTTTTGAATTATTAATTTTAGGAATAGTTTCTAATAGTGTAGATATAGCTATTTTACCTGCAACTGAAATTTATATTGAGGTAGCTTCAACAACTGAACAAAAATTATTAAACTCTATGCCAATTACTAGTTATTTGAGAAGGAAACATTTGTCATGGGACATCAATAACCTTGTAATATCTCAAGAGATCAACAGTCCAATTCAAATAGTATGTCATTATTTAAATGCATTTGATCGTAAGGCTATTGAAGAGATAGATATTCTATTCAAGACTGACAAAAAAATTACAGTTCCTTTGCCTGCAAACATGTGTCATGGACTTATTACAAAATATTTCTTTAATCAAAATGCTGATGATGTTTCATCATTTAGATTTATAGAAATTTTTGTGAATGTGTTTGCTGACCAACTAGTAAGATTTTCTTCAAGTCAATACTTTCAAGTTGAAAATCTTAAATTAATGGTAAAAGAAAAAAATATTAGATCAACTTTATTTGATACACTACTTGAAATATCAAAGGATTTTGCAACCAAATCAATCAAAACTAAAGCTGCTCAAGTTCAGAATGAAGTACTTTTAATGGGTTGAAGGGACTGGTTTCAGCCAACCCAACTAAATATTTAAAGAATGTTAGTATAATTTTAATAAATCAAAATCAAACCTAATTTTGTAAAAAAATTAATAAAGCACCTTCATCCAATAATACAACACTGATTACAGGAAATTCTTTTCTACTTGTATCTTGATATTTATTAGCCTTTTCAAAAACCTTCAAGATACCTTCTGAAGTGGATGATGTAGATCCTTGATGTGGAATGAGATATACCTATAAAAAAAAAAGTTTTTAATAATAAAATAACTTTATGATGAAAATTTTTAGGTAGTAAATTATATTAATACCTGGGGCAATTTTTTGAAATAAGGATCATTTGAATCTGCACCACGTAAATTTTGACTCACAAGCCTTACAGCCAAGGATTTTGAAGATCTATTAAACAGATGGTCGGTTAATAATATTCACCAATATAAATCTAATTATATTTTTTTTTTTCAAAAAATAAAGATAACTAACCCAGGTGAACCAATAATGAATACTGGGATTTTGGTTAACATGCACACTATCATAACCAAGACATTTTCTAACAATGCTTCATTAAAAGCAGTATTTGGTGGACAAATCATCCTTTTTATATTATCTTCTTGTTCTTCTCTTAAAATCAAATCAAATGATTTTAAATCAAATGAGGTGACATATTTACTAAATATTTTTACAACTTCTTGCTTGTATTTATAACGTAATTCTTTTTCATATAATCTGGAATGATAACATAATCCAAGAGCTAAGATGTATGAACGCATAAGCAAACTTGGTTTCCCTTTACCAACTTGTGGATATTTAACTGGCTTCTCTTTTTCACCAGGGTATCGTTTTCTAATTGGTCTATCTTTGAGATGTTCATAAAAGAATTTTATAAGTTTTATGGCCCTTTTTACATCACGTAAACTAACACTATATGGCTCTTCAACTTTTCTGATGAATTGTTGTGATGCAAATAAAAGTTCAGTCAATACTTGATGATTTAACAATTCTTTGGGGAGTTGGTCTTGTAACATTATATGAATATATTTCTTTTCATCTTCTGGTTGAAGCACACCATAATCCCATACATAATCCAAAATTTGATCAGGCAATGGTTTCACTTGATAAACAAGTCTATTTTTTTCATCATATATTCCCACTTTTGTTTGTAAACCAGCATCACTAACACTTTTAGTACGGAAACGATATGGATTACATGCTGAAAAAAGTCGAATATTTGGATGAATTTGTTTTCCTTCAAGCATTCTATGAGCAATAAGGTCAGATAATAGTCCAATATGATTGCAGGTGTTGATTTCATCAAAGAATAACCATGTTTCCTTTTTTTCTGCTTCCTTTTGAGCATCTTTGACAAATTCAATGATTTTTTCTTCTTGAACACCAGCATGTAGATTTAATGCCTTAAAATCAACTTCAACAACATTTGCCAAAAATGCTATCAAGCTTGTCTATTTAAAATTACAAAAAAAATTTTAATATTTTTGTACAATAGTGACAAATGTTTTACAATATTAATTATTTTAAAACAGTTACAAAGAAAGGGCACAAATTTACCTTTCCACAACCAGCTTCACCACAAACAATTACTGGAATATTTGCACGAGCTCTTAATAGTATAAGTGCCATCTTAATTAAATTGTCAGCAGAGAGTGCATAATCAGGATATTTAATAGGATGTAAGGTTCTTCTTGCAAGACCTTCTAATCTGTCTAGAAGAATTTTTGATTCCAATTGATTATAATCATCAAGCTCATCCTTTTTTTGTCCAACTGATTGACTCTTCAACAACATCTTTACATTATTTGGAACCTTTGCTTTATCACGATATAGAGCACAAATTGAGTCAGGTGATTGTGACATGAAAAATACAAGTAGATGATTTGATTTTATTGGTTTTATCAAGAATAAAATTATTTATAAACATATTTTAAATACATTTAATTAGACCTAAATTTGGTTTGGATGACTTAGTTGATACAGCACAACGTTTATTAATAAACAAAAATATTAAAAGAGCAGCTTTAAAACCATTAGCTGTGGCATATTCTGAATATGAACAAAATGGGCAAACGTTCCCAAATTTCCATGGTCTTCGAGATTATTATGCTTTGGTTAAAAGTCTTTCATCAAAAGAAATGACTACTGATAATATTCAAATGGCATTAGCACGTAATTTTGGTGGAACTGGAGAGCATGAAGAATTATGTGAAAAATACTTTGGAGAAGTACTGAATGCATTTGATAATCATCAATTTAGAATTTATAAACCAATACCTGTTTTGAATTTAATTAGGGAAAATTTTGATGATAAAAGTGCGAGACATTTAATGGTCATAGGAAAAAGTGAATCAATAGTAAATATATTAAACTTTGAATTGCGACAAAAACAGTTGGATCCTGTTATAATATTAGGTTCACAATTTCCTGAAGATCAAGATGATTACTCGTATAATATTTTAAATAGGATTATGGTAGGTTCAGAAAATTATTGTTATTTTTTTTTATTGTTATTTAAATTAATCTTATTTGATATTTGATATTTTTATTTAGATGTGTGTTGAAGCAGGAAGACCATTGATTTTGACAGATTTAGAAATCATTTATGGCAAGTGGATTTTTATTTGAAATCTTTCTAATAACAATTCATTCATTTAATATTTTTAATATTTGTTATAATCACAGGAAGTCTTTATGATTTGTGGAATCAAAATTATATTGTTATGGGAAGTAATGATGATCCCAAGTATTATACTAGAGTTGCATTGGGTGCATATGCAAATCCGATGTTGTATGTATGATTGATAAATAGATAAATAAATAATATATATTATATTATTTTTTATTAACAAAAACATTAAATAAATATTATCTTGTATTTTATTAGGTCTGTTCACAATGACTTTAGGTGCATTCTTGTTTTGGAAGAGAAAAAATTACATACAGCAGATCCACCACTTTTGAATAGATTTGAGAAGCAAAGATTAATAATTAATGATATATTGACAGATGAGGAATTTGAACTTGTTGCTGAATTGAATAGCTGGGTGAAAAAATTTTCTACAGTTTCAGGAAAAAATATAGGATTTCAATCACACAATAAATTTAAACAACAAGACTTATTTATTGGTTTTGATTCCAATGAAACCATACAAAGTTTGATTATAAATATAAAAAGAAAATATCCAGATGATGACAATGAAGAAATACTTGAAAAATGCAAAGAATGTCTTGTTGCTATAGCAACTTCGGATGGTATGGTTAGATCTGAAAATTCTTTATTAAAACATGAAGAGATACTTAAATGGAAAGAATATTATTTTAAAATACAACATCATGATAGTCTTTTTGACTATTTTAATGCATTATTGAAACAAAATGATCCATATATGCCAGAAGCAGAAGGAAAACAAGTTATTGTTAATACATTTTCAAACATTAATACTGATATAGAAGCTTGTCTGTCAAATAAGATCAGTTGTCAAGTAGATAAACTTTCAACATTTAAATCTGAAACACAATTTCAAAATAGAATCAAACATTTTTGGCAGGAATCTGATAAACAAATATTCATTCTTCAATGTGATATAACAACTGTCAATGTGGGATGTATTAAATTAGCTAAATTTATTATTGAACAATTACGTGGAGAATTCTTAATTAAAAGACACAATAGCAACAACAAAATTCCAATGAAACATATGCATGTATAATTTTACACATTCACCATGAGCAAGAAACACCTTTTAATTTCATGTGTGGATGGGAGCAAATTACTATTGAAACATTGCAAGTCCAAGATAAACCTTTATCCAGCCTTTTTGGAAAAATCTATGGCTGATATTATCAATACTATATATCCATTTGAAGATATCTTGAAACAAGAATTATTATGGTGTTTATCATGTATGGAATATCCTCATTCACAGAAATCATTAGATCATATTAGGTATGTATTTATTTATTTATTTATTTAAAAATTTTAGTAATTGTTTTTTTAAATAATAATGTGTTTTTATTTTAGGGTTCTAATTACACAAATTCCAAATAATAAAAATCTGGTCACATATTTAAAGGACAGAACACAAAAATGGTTGGAAACAAATCCTGAACCAGATTGGCAAAACAAAGTTGCATCAGACAAAAAACTTTTATACCCATATTCTTCATTTTCAGGTGCATTACAAGCATATTTACGTATCATTATTCGAAAACCAATTGCAAAACTTTTATGTGCAATTGAAAGGTTATCAGCAACCAGTACCTTATTTTTGATTGATGGAATGCAATCTCAGAATCTACTTGAGTTCTGGATAAAATGTTTTATGGATCAAAAAATTGTGAACATTGATGAAATATCAGATCCTAAGCCAGATGGATATAGTATATCTGTAAATAATTATAATCTTGAACTTCCATTTTCATTTTGTTTTGTGAAAAGAATTGAATCATTTAAAGAGTTATTTGAAGAAGAAATAAATCAGTACAATGATAATGAGGGAAATATTGATCCTAAGACTGGAGAACTTTACCATCATTTTTTCAATGGTTACATAAAAGGCTTTTCAATTATTGTTAAAAATTCCATACCATCATTCAAACAATCTTTATTAAATTTATACCCACATTTGTACTTCAATGATTTTGTTAAGTTAATTTCCTCTGACGATCCTGCTGGTTATGAAAATTTGGCATCTTTACTTACAAAACTTATAGGGGAAGAGCAAATTTTGGATACAGTTTTTTTACATGCATATTTGTGGAGGAATGCAAAGACTGTTTTAAATGAATATCAATCAAAATTTCCAAAGGTTAAGATAACAGATTGTAATAACTCTGAATCTTTTGAGCATTCACAAGTTAAGGAGATGGTAAGGGTCATATTATATTATATTAGTGAATTACAAAACTTGACACATAATATTTTTGAACAATGGCAACATGATGTTAGAAAAGTTTTATCACTTGGAATGAAAGTTTTGAAAGGCCAACAATTACTTTCTCATCAAATGCTAAGTATTTGTAATGATTTCGCAAATACTATTCTAATGTCAAATATAAAAGAAATAATTGAAATTGGAAAGGAATCAAATGAACAAGAAATTCCTTTAGCTGATTTTATTAACAAGGTCTTTGATGTTCTTTACCAAATTGAACCAATTGATAAATATTCAAGTATTAATGATGCTTATAAAGAAAAATTGACATCAGAGCAAGAGAATGAAATTGCATCTGTGGTTTGGTTTGCTAATAATCAACAACACCAACCACAACAATCAACAATGATGATTGATCAAAGGGCAAAAATACCAGCAGATGCACTTATTGTAACATTGAAAAGATTTATGTTAAGATTTTTGTCTGCAGAGTCAAAAGATTACTCAAAACATCTATTGAGTATTTATTTAAAAAATGAGGATTTATATTTCTGGCCATTAGGAATTGATGAAGCAATAATTGGATTGTTTCCAGATACATTATTGGTTTCACATACATTTGCTACATATGAATTCTGTGTGCAAAGATCAAATATCAAAAATAAACTGGACAAGATAATAATCCAGCAAGAAAGGGCAAAACAGATTTGATAATATGTAAACACAACATTTTTTTATTTTTTTATTTATTATATAAACTTTTAACATTTTGAATTTGTTAAAATTATTGAAAAGTAAACCTTTTTAAGCATGTGTTCTTCCTACATTTTTTTCATTGAATAATTTCAAGCACTTGCATAAGAATTATAAAAAAAATTTATTTGACTATTTCAAAATGAATGATTAATTTAATTTAATTAATGGAAGAGAATCAAAAAGAAAAAATTAATTTTAATAAATTATGCTCTATTATAATGAAAGCTATAATTAATAATGATATTTACAAAAGCGTTTTCCATTCCTTTTTGTTTCATTATTTTTTTTATTAATAACGAATTATGAAGGCAAGAAAAGGTGGAATCAATGATCCAATTTATATAATTGTAATATCAGAAATTTATTTTGCAGTATTTTTTGTTTTATCTGTAAAAGAAAGTTTTTACAAAATAAAACGAAATCTTTATTTATTATTATATTTTGTAGGAAGAAGGTGACAATAGAAATGGTTCGATATATACATCTTCATCACCGCCATCATCGTTGCCAATATCAACACCAAAAACAATTTTTCCAACACCAATATTAGCATCTTCATCTTCTTCATTAACAGAACCGTTATCGTCATCTTTACTAACAACAACAGCATCTTCTACTACTAATAGTATTAATAGTTCATCATTTGTAATAAAATTAGAACCAGAAGGAAATGAAATTGAGAAAATGAATCATACAATTAAGGTAATTTAAATAAGTGGTGTTGGTAGAGAAAGATTGATTAATTATCTGCTTGAACGTGATTCTTTAATTTTCAAATTTTAAATAATAATAAAAGCAAGAAGAAATCGATATTTCTTTATTACCAATTATTACATCAAGAAGACACGCTTCAACACCTTTATTTTACAACAACAAGAATTCATCATCATCTTCGTTACCATCATCATCTGTTTCTAATTCTTCTTCTTCTTCACTATATCCATTACCATCATCGCTTTCTTTACTAAACACAAACAATACAAATCGTTGGAGCCCACATGATGATTCTCGATTATTAACAGGATTGGTTGAATTTGGTGGTAAATGGGCTTTGATTTCTAGAAATCATTTTAATGGTAACAAATCATCTATTTCTTGTAGAAGAAGATTTGAAGCATTATCCAGAAAAATTCTTCAAAGAAAAAAAATTGATTAATGGGTGGTGACGAAGAAGGAATATTTTTCTATTATGTTTTTTATTTTAATAATATATATAATAAAATAAAGAAACTAATTATATTATAATAATCAAGCTTTTCTTGATTTAAAAGTTATAATTGGAATGGTGACTTTCAGATTTTAAAAAAATTTCCTTAATATTATAAGGGCGGCTCGACTCTTAGGCTCTGACTGATACATGAAACCGAAATGATAAATGATAGAAATTATTTTAACATTGTTTATTACATCATTTAATAAATTTTGAAAAAGTAACAAATTTTTTATTGTCTGTGAGTAAATGCTTTAGAAGATCAATTGTTTATCTGACGAAAAGTTTTTATACCATTTCTGACAAATCTTCTAAAGAATATATATAAATCTTTTTGTGAAGACAATAAATAATCAACGAAATTAAACATTCTGTATCAACTTTTTGAAAATGTCTGCAAGTTTATTTATATATAAAGACCATAGATGTGATTGGACTTCATAAATATATAGGACATCATATTATATCAAATTACGATGCCACCCACCTCCAACTGTGCAGGTGCTTTTTTCCGCAAACAAAGTTCTATCTTACCACTTTCTTAGGAGCGACAACAATTGTATTATATGTTCAAAATTTTAATGTTCAGATATACAGAATCTATAATATTAATAATGCAATATAGCGAATGACGATAAAAATATTGGAAAGTTGATTAATTTTTAAACCTTTAAGGCCTCTTTTTATTAATAGAATTTAGATTGTAAAAATAGGAATAATTTTTGACATTACGTATAATCGTCCTGCTAATTTATTTTTTAAAATTTCGATCATGAGACTATTTTGAAGTCGAACTCAAAGCCAATTCTTCATTCACTCGGGTGCCAAATTTTTACATTATTAGTCAATATTATCAAACTTCAGTAATTTATTATTTCAATTGCACATGTAAAAAGATTTTGACGAATATAATAAAGGGTGGCATGGAACTTATACCGGTTACATTAATAACATCTATCTATTACATAGAATTCCCAATTAGTGAATTTGACATTTAAACCATTCTCGCTTAATTCCAAGTCCATGAAGTCTTGAACTATATTCTACAAGATGGATCTCACGAATAAATAAATTAATGATTGTGAGACAAACCAATGAAATGAAGTGCTGGAGGGAGTTGATGAACTTTATCAAGATAACTTTTGTATCTGACTGAAATTTGGCAATTAGTATTAATATTAATTAAAAACATTTCGAAGTTCAATCATCTAATTGTCTTTATCAAAAAAGAAACAATCTATTTCTATGGTAAAATTTTAGAGCGGCACAGGTTATAAAGTCTTCATTACCATTAATAGAATTAGAATTATTAAAAAACTACTACTATCTGGGTAATTATGATTTACCATTAGTAAATAAAATAAACAATTCTCTTTATTATTTTATTCAGTGTTTTAATTATTATTAAATCTATTAATATTATATCAATCATAAAACCACAAATTAAACAATTAATTAAAACCCAATATGCTATCAACGTCGATTTTAGTTCTAATCTTGGTTGCTCATTTGAGCCAAAGCATCATTATTTTGATCTCTAACTTCCGAAATAACCTTGAAAATTCGTCCCCTTTCTTCTTGTTCAGCTGCAGTACCAACTTTCTCGAATGCCTCCTCACTCCTATCAAGTAAACGTACCAAATCTGTATCTGGAATAATCTCATCCCCTAACTGAGCCAATTGAACTTTCTCATTATCTTCTCCTGCTAAAATTTCTTCCAATTCAGCTAGACTGGCAATTGGATTGTCACGAGATGTTGGAAGCTTGAATTTTCCTTTATGGATAACCAATTTTTCCAACTTTCTTTTGGCAGATGCTTTCTCTAAAATCTTACATTCTATAGTATTTGCAGTTACCATTCTGTAAATTATAACTGGTCTCGTTTGTCCAATACGATGTACACGATCTTGTGCCTGTAAATCTATTTGTGGATTCTAAAGGAGGGTGGAGTAAAAAGTCAATATATTGAATACTATGTATTAAATATAGTAAGAAGTATAACTATACCCAGTCACTATCATATATAATAACAGTATCGGCTGCAGTCAAGTTAATGCCCAACCCGCCAGCACGTGTTGAAAGAATGAATAATTTTATTTTAGGATTTGTATTAAATTCTTGGATCTATAATCAATCAATATGTATAATTAGAACATCACACACACACAATATAATTTAAGACACCAAGACACGAACAAAACACATACTTGTTTTCTTCTAGTTTCCTGGTCTATGCTACCATCAATTCTACACAATTGCCAGTTTTCATATGTAGTAGCCCAATCTTCAATAATGTCAAGCATAGTTGTGAATTGTGAAAATATTAGAACTTTATGGTCGCGTTCAAATAGCGCATCAAGCAATCTCTTCAACAATATCATTTTTCCGGAAGCGGCAATCAATTCTTTAGATATTTGGTAGGTATCTGTTTCTGGATCAACAGGCCAATCAAACAAATAAGGATGATTACAAATTTTGCGCAGCTGCATAACTGCATTCTGTAATTTCATGCAATTGACAGATTTGACTACATAATAAACAAATAGATGAAATAATGGTGTATGAGTAAGTAAGTAATTGGTGAATAATAATAAAAATAATTCTAAAAATAATTCTAAAATAAATAGCTTATAACTTACCAACTCTGTTAGTTTTTGTTTCTTTTTCAGCTATAATATTGTTTTCTAGCAACTCTTCTTGGCTAATTTCATCTTCACCTTTCTCAATAACATCAAAAAATTCATCATCTGTCATTTCTTTATAAGCTCTTGGTTTCAATCTACGTAATTTGCTACCTCGAATGTAACTTTCTGATATTGAATCTGGGTTATTATTAATGATATCGTTGTTATTACTGCTGGTGCTGTTGTTGTCAGCATTTTGGATGGCATTTTGGTTATTGTCTTTGTTATTTTCATTTTGGTTGCTATTGGTCTCGTTGTTGTCGAGAAAATCAACTTTTTATAGAACGTAAATGTGGCGATAAAAAATATGATGAGCATAATTGCATATACACATATACATTGTAATTAGTTTATAGATCATTATTACCATTATCGATATCCATCGGATCTACCATCGTATCGCCATCTAACTCTCTGCCTAATTTTTTCCCTAAAAGAAAAGGGCGAATATTTCTACTCAAGATAGCATCATATACTTCTTTTTGTTGACGAGTTAATGGTGCATATAAAAGAAATTCTTTTTTCTTTGGAAGCGCATATTCAACTATAACAACAACCAAAAAATTATATAATTAATTGAATCAATAAAATAAATAAATTTCTTGTCATGCTTATTTTGGCAATAATAGTAATGAATGACATTATACCATCACTTTTCAAGCGACGTAGTAGGAATGGTTTTAAAATTCTATGGAGATTACTAACGACTTCGTTTTGTTGCTCTTTGGCAAGTATGACTGTTTCACCGTCTTGTTGATGAAGTGCGGAAAAATCAAACCTTTACAATAAAAAGTAAATATTAAATATAAATGATATCATGTGATTCATTGACTCATTAATTGGTTCATTGATAAATTACCATTCTTGGAAACTGTCAAGATCGTCGAATATATCAGGTAAAAGGAAATTTAAAAGACTCCATAATTCTGCCAGATTATTCTTTCGAGTTGTTTTTTTTTAAAAAAAATGGTAATTAAGCAAATTAACACATTTTCATTATTTCCAAACAATTTATCACGCAATAATAAGAGCAGCTGCAAATACCTGTAAAGGAGTACCAGTTAAAAGCAATCGATTGGCGGATTGATAGGTTTTTAATTCTCTTATAAGCTTACAATTTAAATTTTTGATACGATGTCCTTCGTCAACTACGATGTATTTCCAGGCATATTTCTTTTTGTTTGCATATTTGAAGAAGAAAAAAAGTTAGATTAAAAGGTATGTAATATTTAAATTAATTAATTAAATAAAAATACTAACTTGAAGATATTTTCGATCATTCATGACAATCTCGTAGCTTGTAACTACAATTGGGAAAGTGTGATCAATTTTTTTAAGTCGTCTACTTCTCATATGTGCACGTTCTTCAATAGTGCCATGATATAGTACAACAGGTAATGTAGGAGTAAATCTATTGTATATGTATATATATTAATTTTTATATTTACATTTACGTGTTTGTAAATATGCATAATGTGTGCTTTAACATGTTTATTTTTACCTGTGAACTTCACTAACCCAATTGGCAAGTGTTGAAAGTGGAGCAACAATGAGAAATGGACCATAGATCTTATTCTCCCAAAGATAAGCTAGAAAAGCAATGGTTTGTAAAGTCTAATTTTTACGTATATATATAACGAAGAGAAAAAAGAAGGAAATAAAGATTATTATTATTTATCTATCAAATAAAAACCACTATATTATTATTAACAAATGATTATATTAAAATATTAATTCATACTTTTCCCAAGCCCATTTCATCGGCCAAGATTCCATTCAATCCATTGTCATATAAACTCACAAGCCATTCAAAACCAGTCAATTGATAGTCACGGAGGATACCACCAGTTACCAATTTTGGTTGACGAGCAGAAATCAATGATCGATCGAAATCACCATTGGTTTGATTATTATTAGTTACTTCCTCATTTTCCAAGTCATCATCTGGTTTGTCCTTCGATGCTTCATCGGCCGAACCTGCCGGTGGTATGTAAACCTCAACCTCCGGATAATCTCCCGGATTAAAATTCTCAACTACAGCTGCAGTGGTATAGTCACCTTTACGACGCTTGGAAATATCCTATAATTTGTTTATCGAGCTATTATAATTAATTAATCTTATCCATAGTTATAATTAACAATATGAAATAAATAAGATGAGAAACTTGCATTTTTTTTAACATAATCTAAAATGTTGTAACTTGAGTCATCAGCTTTTCTTTTCTTCGGAGCACCTCTTTTTTTTGTTGTTGATTGCTGTTGATTTATAGAAATGGAAGATGAGTTATCAGCAGCAACATCAGAGGTCAAAGCAACTGAAGCAACCGGAGAAGCAGGAGCATTGGAAGGTTTCATCGTCGTCGTCGTTGTCGTAAGTTTTGTAGTAGTGGATCTTGAAGATTTACGTGTAGGTCCAGCAGAAATTTTTTCTTGTTTTTCTTTAGCTTTCGCGCGCCTTATTTCTTCAGCTTGAGCACGTTCACGTTGTTCTTGTTGTTGTCTTTCCATTTTATTTGCAAGAAATTGAGCGTAGAGCGATGATTTTTCTAAAAGAAATTTAAGACGTTGAACACGCTGTTTATCAACTAATGCATCATAATCTGCAACAGCCTAATTTATGCGAAAGTACGTATATTTATTATATTTGATTTTGATTAATATTGACGCGTGATTTTATAATTTAATATATTATATTTTACTCATTGATTGATTAACCAAAAATTACGCGATTTTTTCATTTTCAATTTTAATTAATTAATTATTCGTTTTACCTTTTCTTTTAAAATTTTAAGATTATCTTTATCAGGCTCATTGTTAGGATGAACATTTTTAACAACATATTCACTCTTTATAAGATCGTTATTAATTTCATCTATAGGTGTGGCAACAGAAGAAGAATCTGTTCCAAATGTTGAAATTGAATCCTAAAATAAAGTATATTGTATATAATAAATACACATTAATAAATTTATTAATTAATGAAATTACAAAACACGAGTTAATTTAACATTAATATTAAAATTATTAGACGTGTTTTTTCTCCTAATTACTTTTTCAAGCGAGGGTACTACAGGGTCATCAGAGAAGCTTGTTTTACTGCTAAAGGCAGAACTATTATTAAAAAGAGTAGTGGAGATAGTATCAGGTGTAATATTAAGTGTGTCGGGTGTGATAGAACCTTTAGCAGTTATTTTTTCAGTTTTTGTTGGTGCATTATCAGGCGTTATAATAGTATCAGCATCAGTTGTAAAGTCAAAAATTGTTGTAGCATCATCCCCTAGTCTTGACATATTATATTATTTAGTTTATTTTAAAAAAATTTTCTATTATATTATTATATTATTTATTTTATTCTATCTAACAAAAGAATTTTATAAAGAAATAAAAAAAAAAAATAGGCGCGTAAAAAAAATTAAAAAAAAATTATATGTTGTGAAATAATAATTATAGGAAAATTTTTTGAGAGTGGAGTGTTGTTGGATCTTTTTGTGCAGAAAAGAAAAATTTTTTTTTATCATTTATCTATCTATTTATATTTATAATAATCTTAATTAATCAATTAACTAACTACTTTATCCTTTAAAAACTTCTGATCAATTGCAATTACGTAATTGTATTATTATTCGACCTTATCGTCCGTCACGTTTATTATTGATTATTTCAAATAATTGTAAGACCTTCGTGCAGTATATTATTGTGATACAATTATATAGTTGTATGTATTGTATTTATTTATATATATTGATATTAATTAATAAAAGTGTTAAAATTTATAAAAATGTTTTTTATCACTAGAAGTTTCTTGCAAAGAAATTGTATAGTTAACTTCATTTTAAAGGTAATTAATTACTGCGGAAATAATAATTTTGGGCAAGAAATCACTACTAAATCGGGATATTGTCAAAAAAAAAAAAATTTTTTCAAAAAAAATTTCCATCTATAAAACATACATAAGAAAATAAAATGGATAAAATTTCTGAAATAAACAATAAAAATTCATCTGAAAATGATAATAATAATACAGATCAATATGAAATTTTCAATTTTCCACAAGAATTAGAACAATCAATTAACAAAATACTCAAGTATAATGATCCTTTGGATGGAAGTGATTTTAATCCGATAGAGTATATTAATCAAATCATTCCAAATGGTAATTATATTAAACCTTTTTGTTGTTTTATGCATTTGCTGAAATTTACACAATTGATTGTTAATATACTCTGATTTAATTCTGATTAGAACATTCATTAGCATCAATTGATGTTACTACAAAAAAGCTTCAATTAAAAATGCGTCAAATAGAGGGTGAGATTAGAGAACTTACAAGATTACAAGTCGATGATCAACAAGGAGTTGAAGAAGTCGAACAAGCAAAAAAAGAAATCGAGGTTCACATGCACAAATATATTTAGATGTTTATAATGAAAAAAAAAATATATACTATTGGTTTGTTTCCAATTCGCTAACAATCATTAATTGGATACAGGAACTTTTTGAACGGATAAGTCAAATACGCGATAAAGCAGCTCAATCAGTAGTTATGGTACAAGAAATAACTCAAGATATAAAATCTCTTGATTATGCAAAAAAACACTTGACATTGTCCATCACTGCTCTAAAAAGATTACAAATGCTCGGTAAGATTATTATCGAAGATGTTTTATAAAAATGTTTTTATGAAACATTTGTTGATGATAATATTTCATTTCACAGTAACTGCTGTTGATCAATTAAAAATTATGGCAGAAATGAAACAATATAAAGAGACATCACAACTATTGCAGGTAAATATTAATCAATTTTTTTATTACTTTTTATACCATTTTAATGTTATTTACTATTATTGTTTTCTATTGGGGTAAAAAATGGAAAAAGGCAGTTTTACAGCTTGCGGCATTCTTTAAAAAATATAGAAATATTCAACAAATTGCTGTATTATTATCAACAATAAATACATTTCAAAACGATTTAAAAAAACAAATATTTAATGATTTTGAATCGAGGTAATTAATTAAATTGAAAACTATTTATTCTATTTTGGAGTTATAATAAATATTAATATTTTAATGTAAATATTTAAAAAGTTTTGGAACAGACGGGTCATTGAATGTTCAGACAGCACCACTCGATGAAGCATGTATGGTATTGGATATTATAGGACAAGATGTTAGAAATCAGATGATTAATTGGTATTGTGATAGACAATTAAATGATTATAAAAGAAAATTTAAAGGAATCGAAGAGGCAAGTTTTTATTTTTTAACTGAGACGACGATCTTTCATAATAGTCATAGTATAAATAATAAATACAAATATATATTGATTATTAAATAATAATATATTGATCAACAATTAATTTATAGAGTTTATTTTTGGATAACATGTCAAGAAGATTCACATGGTTAAAAAGAGTTTTAAAAAACTATGATGAAGAACATGCAAATATATTTCCACAACACTGGAGATTAAGTGAGGTACTTTGTGGTAAATTTTGTGATATAACGAAGGAAGACTTGGCTAAAATATTGGCCAAGATTGGAAATGAATTGGACGTGAAAACATTATTGAAAAATTTACAAATGACTTTGGAATTTGAAAATCAACTAACTAAAAGATTTAGTTTTTTGGTAATTGTAATAGTTGTATACAAATATATCTTATATAACTATTTAAATTTGTCTTATTAATGTTTATCGTTATTATTTATTGTTATTTCTTTAGGATAAGCCAAAGTTATCAAAGACATCAAAAGCGCAAAGTTCAGATAATGGTCAAAGATATATCTTTAATAAAAGTATATCTGTAAGTTATGAACCATATTTAGGTTTATACATTGAATCCGAAGACAAGTAAGATAATTGTTTTAATTTGTATGTGATTCTTTGATCCATATACGCGAAATAATAATTAATAATGAATGAATAAATTGCAGAACAATATCAAATATGATTAGTTCATACATTACTGAGCCAATCCCAGATGATGACACTTCAGTATCAGTTCTACAATCCAGCATAGATTTATTTATATTTTACAAAGAATCATTGGAGAACTGTTCGAAATTATCAACCAGGAAGCCGTTATACGATTTATTTACCAAATTTGCTAAATATTTAAGAGTTTATGCAAATGATGTGTTAATTGGAAGATTACCAAGGTCAATATTTTACAATTAGCATAAAAAGGTATATATATATATATATATATATGTATGTATATTTACTTATTTATAATAATTTTTTAAACTGTGTTACAGAGAGGAAAAACGAGCAATGTCAAAAGATGAATTGAAGTTGATTTGTTATATTATAAACACAGCAGATTATTGTTGTGTTACTACTTCACAGGTAAATTCAAAACCATGCATAAACTTTTTATAATTAAAAATTTTAAAATATATTAATCGTTAGTTTATATATTTTATTAGCTTGAAGATAAATTAATAGAAAAAATTGAAGAATTCAAAGAAAAAATTAGTTTGGATGCAGAACGGGATTATTTTTCACAGTAATTATCTGCAGATACACTTTTTTTTTTTGCATCTAGAACTTTTACAAATTAAATATATTTTTGCAGTGTTGTAGTAACGGCTATTAAAACGTTAATACGGGGTATAGAATTATGTTATGAACCAGCACTTGTATCAATGACCAAAATACACTGGGGTACTTTGGAGTCAGTTGGAGATCAATCAGAATACGTCACTATGTTTCAAACAACTTTGAAATCTTGTGTTGTTAGTGCACACAAAGATATTACAAATGATAAATACTATGAAAGTTTTTGCGATAAATTTGTCGAGTAAGTTCCTTTTTTTTTTTTTAAAGGAAAATGAACTGTTTTATAGGAAGAGGAATTGTTTAATAAAATATCTTTTTTTATCTGTTAGATCATTTGTTTCAAAATTAATAAGTAATTTATCAAAATGTAAACCTATATCAGAAGTTGGCGCTGAACAGGTAACAGTTCATCCATCCAATTTATGCATGTATATATGACATCTATATGGCTAATTTATATTTTAATTAGATGTTGTTGGATATCCACGCATTAAAAACAACATTATTGGAAATGCCTACAATGGGCAAAGAAAATATACCACCACCTTCTTCCACGTAAGTTACACATAATTATATAGTAGTATTAATTATTAAATCACAAGTATTTACACGCCATAAACACACACATACAGGTTTATAAGAATGGTTAATAAAGGGATTGGCAAAATGGAAGCCATATTAAAAGTTATACTTACACCACATGATCCATCTGATGGGTTAATAGGAAATTATTTCTTATTAATAGGAGATAAGAACTTGAACAATTTCCAAAAAATTTTAGAATTAAAGGTAAACAAACATATTTATTATTTATTTTCCTTCAATAATGTAAAACAAAAACAAAAATTCATTGAATTAATTTATTTAATGGTAGGGAATAAAAAAACCAGATCAGCAACATATAATTGAAATATTTCAACAACGTATAACCGACCACTCAAATCTTGAAGAAAATTCCGAAATTATGAATTTAATCAATATATCTCAATCTTCTAACATCATTTCATTAACATCTACATCATTACCATCATCATTTCCAACTTTATTCACCGTACCATCATCATCAATTAATGCATTTAGTATAGTTGATGATATCGCTGATGGTAGTAGTGGCGGTGGCGGAGGTAGCAATAAAAGTACTATTTCTGCTAATAAATTTAATGAAAGTGTTCGAAAAGTTTTAAATGCTAGTTGGAGAAGAAAAGATAATGCTGGCGGGGAAGGAAACAAAAAAGACGAAGAAAAATTGTGAAAAGAAAAAAATATTTATTGTTTATTTTATATATAGAGTAATAATAATCAATCAATTAATCTTTAAAATAATAATTATTCAATTTTAATCAATGCATGCATTTTTAATATTGATTTTTTTAAAATTGTGATATTTACATTATTTGATGTGACACCTACTTATCTTATTTGGATAACAGATAAAAAATAAAATTGATCAGATTTGCAACATTGTTTTTTTCATTCACTATGTTGATATGTAACGTTAGGAATAAATGTTCCGCACTTGACATGAACTAGAGAATAAACTTGAGGATTTTTTTTCTATACACAGTGAATCTCGATTTAGTGGATACTAATTAAAAATCTCGATTTTACGGATAAAATTCAAAGAACGGTTCCATAATAAACCTTAACAAGATTTTTTTTTTTTAATATAGTTGGCTCGGTTTAAAGACCTCCTAAAATTTTGGGCAAATTTTAAAAGTATAAAAGTCATTTTCTGTCCTACCTTTTAAAAAAATAGCCTCATTAGTTGGTAAAATAGGTTTCTACTTTTAATGTAATGAAGAGATTTTCTCCAAAAAATTATTTATTGTAGAGTTCTATTCTTTTTTAAAACATGTACTTTACTATGCTCATGAGAAATTTGAGCGCTAGGATCATTGCTAAATTTAGACTAGATTTGATTATTATTACTAAATTTAGCCTAATACTCGACCATCATATCTAAATTTGGCAGTAAGATAATAGTTTTTTAACCAAAATCACGTGTAACCCTTTTTTAAAAAATTTTATTGCATTTTTGAACGAATCACGAAATTGCAATTTTTGAAATTTGAGCACGTGGCGCAGCAATAGGAGGTCTTTAGACCGAGCCAACCATAATAATAAATGTTGCTCAAATCCATATGCTTGTCACAGTCAGATTGGTAACAAAAATTGGTATTTTGGTTAAATGAGATCGCCTGAATATTTATTCCATGGTATAATATCTTTTTTTTTTGGTATTGAATTAATTATGTCCGCATCAATATATGCTAAATTTGTTTTATTAACAGAATTATAATAATTTCAAGTTACATGTGTTTTGTCCAAAATAAAAAAACCCTTTATAATATATAAATAAAAATTTCAATAATAATAATGGTTATATCAATATCGTTATAACCAGTTTATCCACGCATCCTTCTGTTTTTTATATAGTGCTAGCTATGATCAAAATCCAAAGTTTTTCAAACACACACACACGCATATTCAAAATAAATTGAATGAATAGAATAGAATTAATAATTACCCTATTACACAGAAATCCAGAAATCCAGGAAAATCAAGGAATCCGTTAACCTAGAAATCAGCCAACCAGAAATCCAATAGAATCGCTGATTTTCAATCAGATAACCAATCAAATCACAACGACCAGACCCTCAAATGCTAACCGTAGGCCAAGTTCAGAGAACAACGCGGGTACTAAACGAATGATTTACTTAATATCTTTATATATTATTATTATTAAACCACATCAAGGATAGCACCTTCGATCGTTATCCCCATCCCCCATCCCCAACGATCAGACCCAGAACCCCGATAAATGTTGATATTCATTGAAAGAGTCGTACAGCGTAGGTAACTAAACGAATAATTTGCTTAATAGTTTTATATATAATCTATTATCAAACCATGTCAAGAATAGAACCGTCAGCTATCGTACCCTCTCATTTAATGCAAATTACAACAACTTTAAGAACCAGAACGGCTATTAACAAGTCCAGAAATCCCTAATAAATCTGTCATCCCGCCTCCTCGAGATTTAAAATCCGTCGTTAGAGCAGGATGCTAACTCATTAACCTCACACGGAAGGCTTTGACACTATAACATAATAAAATAATAGTAAAAATTGACGTTAAAATTTTTGTAAGTTTTAATTTTTGCATATTCGTATATGCGTATGTGTGTTTGTATATGTATATATTTTTTGAATAATGAAGAAATGGGAAAAAAAGAATTAGGGTGTATTGTGGCTGTAATAGGCATAGGTGTATGTCCCATTTTTTTCCTAAATAAAAAATAAATCACCAAAATCACCAAATAAACGGTTGTTTTTTATTTGTACCAATTTTTTTGTTGATGATATAGAAATTTTTTTTTCGCCGAGTGAACATTTTATGATCGTGCCATTCTTGATCAGATGTTCTACTAACCAAAACTGTGACCTGCCACCTGAAAAAAAAAATATTATTAAATCATCATCCAGAAGGAAACATGTTATTTCGAGATCTATGGTAAGGAGAATCAAAGAAAGCCGCATGTAACGTTGAATGTTGATGAGAACATATTTGCCGAAGGACAGGTATATGTTGCAATGAGTCGAGCTCCTTCATTAAAAAACTTGAATATTCTCGGTTTTGACTACGCTCAATTAAAGGTTTCGAAAAGCAGCGTTAAAAGAATATAAAAAGATTGGAAAAGGTTAACGCTGAAGAGTTGCAAAATTTGATAAGCGATAAAAAAAATAAATAGTAAAAATAGATCTATCAGTCATTCATTTAATTTACTCATGTTGTGGAACGAATCAACCTTCTTTCCTAATACTTTACTAATTTTTTTGCGACTAAAAAAGTCAGTAATATTAATATTAATAAATTCGTGCGTTTTATTATTGTTGATTTAGTATTAGCATCGCACTAGAAATTTGGAATTAATTCATTTATTATTTAAACAAGATTTTAAGTTAAACGTCGCAGTGAATGAGCGAGTGGAGTTGATAATGACATAATGGATTAATTTCTTGCTGGTATTTTTAGTAGCAGGAAAGAATCTTTTTCAAAAAAGCTTAAATAATATTCTTTAACAATAATGGGATTAATCCCAAATTTTTAGTGGCGGGAAAAATATTTCTTTCATTTTTACTTATAAATACAATGATCAAAAGATTTATATAACGCAATCAGTTTTGTGAAACGAAAACTTTCCTTTTCTTTCGAAAATTTCCAAAGAGAGATAGCATCGTTGGCAATTCTTTCCAAAATATTGCCAATATTTTCTAAATTGTTACAAAGTATGTTGCTTTGGTTGAGTTGTATTCTTTCGTTAATAACAATCTTCTCGATATAGCAGATATCTCGGTTTAACGAATTTTTGCCTAATTGCCCAAACTATCCGCTAAATCGAGATTCACTGTATACTTGAGTTATTCAAATTATAAACAAGTATCCAGATAATTCATAAACGCGTGGGTGGCATTTGTGTCAATTGGAGCAGTAATGGCTAGAGCATTGGTAGAAAAAGAGAACAAACTGACAAATAACGGTGATAGGAATGAACTTGATTGCGTAGCTTATACAAATACAGCGGAGGTGGGCGTATATTTTGAGGTCAGAGGTCACTTTGATTTAGATATTAAAAATATCGCGACTCTGGGTTCATATTGTCGAATTCGTGATTGTCCTCGTCATATTGTTTCCCTATTTTATCAAAAAAATTCTAATGATCTTTTTCGACCACCAGGTTGTGAAAATATTCACACAGAATATGCAGTTTCTTGGCCTGATGACTTGCCTACAGAAATAAAGGGGCATCGTGAGTGTGATGGTACTATTATTTCTTATAAAATTGACGAATTCACCATCTGTAATAATATTCATTGAGGTCGAGCATCAGAAACGTCTTTCCGCAAGAAATTTTATCGAGAAGCCTTGTAGTCTCATAGTCAGTACAGGTGTGAATCTTCAACTAATGAAAATGGATGAGAGGCAAATAGTCATAGACTATCGTAATAGAGTTAAGGCTGAAATTTTCACACATATGGTTTTATGAATAAAAAACACAAGTATTATCAATAAGTTAAACAAGTTCAGTAATCATCCATCGCCCAATTACTACAATGTCGTCAGGCAAAAGGTGGATGTTGTATCATATCGTCATTGCATCGAAATTAGTCGATATGTTCCTAACGAATCGGAAAACTTACCATCCCCATATATTTGTAATTGGATCCCTGGTTTGTTTAATTTTATCATTTCTCCATTCTAAGTTACATATTTTGTATTCATATTTTCTGATCCGAATAGCATTTTTATATTCTCTTAAGCTTCTGCGAATAAAAAAAAACCATTATAAACAATTATTTAACGTCATCACTAACTTGTTAAAATTAATCTTTCAACAGAACTATTCATTTGCTTAAATTTCCTCCTAATTTTCCACCATTGCTTTTTACTTCTTTGTTTACCTTCAATTGATTCATACATATTACTTAATTTTTATAATTAACCACCTCTTTTTTCACTTTTACATTCTGAATTTCATATTCTAAATTCCGAAAATGGTTATAAATAATTAACACTGACTTGTTTTTCATTTTAAACACAGAATAAAAAATATATTGGCTTAAAATTTTTTTACACAAATATGGGCGGGTATGTTTCCCAAATTGTTCATGACCAAATATATCCATCAAATAATTGGAAATTGAACCTGATAAGAAAATGAGGCTTGTGCTTGTTGTCTTAATCAATAATGAAACGAAGCTAGAGTCTTGCTCGCAAAATACACGTTCAACAGCATAAGGACGAAAGGAAAATAGACAATATGATTAAAGAGAAAAGATGGATGATGAGTGAATAAAGCACAAGTTAGTCAACATCTCACAACCATTCTCCAATATAAGTATTCGTTTCATGATAGCTTTTGAACAATCCTCCTAGCAACATATGTTTATCACTTGCCATGCTCACCTGCATTAATGGATAATTGGCATATGGATAACGGGATGAATGAAATAGAATGAAAGTGATTTTGGCATATTTATTACTTGCTTTGAGACATGAATTTCCTTAAAATAATCAAGCTTCTCTTAATTCATTATCCAAGGAACAAGCACCACATCTGTCTCTGTTCTTAGATCAGTTTTTTGAATGTAAACTCTTTCTTCTTTAAATAAGTTGTGTCAAGAGATTTTACTATATAGTCTGGTCATTTTAGACAACAAAGTTGAGAGAAGATGCAATGTTTTGGTATTAAAAATTTTTTTCAATCATATTACTAACTTACATAGTAATGAAAATTTTTGAGATAATATGAAATCAAAAAGAAATAGTGCAAAAATTCAAAATAAAGACATGATTACAAGTAATATTACCCAAAACAATAACGGTAGAGGGGAAAAGGAGGGTAATAGTTGGTGCTAAATCACAATGATAATCAATTAATAAAGAAGTCAAAATACAAGGCAAATAATCTCTATAACCACACTAAGGTCAAGGAAGAAAGAAGAAATTGATTTGGTGGTGACACTCAGATTTTGATGAAACCAATAAAAATACTGATGTAAAAATCATCATCCACTAGAGATTTTAAGTCTAAACTTGGTTTTTTTTTTCTTAAAAAAGGTTGCAATGACCATTTTTTATTAAAACAATTTTCAAAGCAAACATCATTTTGAAACAAATAAAATTTAGGCCTTTAAACTATTTCTACTATGATAAAACTTGGCCCACATATAAAATAATTTGTATGAATATATTTTCTCAAATCTTAATTATAATATTGTTATTGCTAGCATTTGTTCCATTGAATATAAAGAATTTATAGTAATAATATGGTGATAAACACTTACTATATAGCTAATAAAAATTTTTTTTGTAATATTATCTGGTAAAAAAATAACACCATAAAATGATGATGATAATAAATTAATTAATGGTAAAGCGATACTTTAAAAATCCTATATCTTGATATTTTTTTAATAAATTTTCTAATTTTTCATTTTTTCTATATAACTTTATTGTAAAAGGTTTGGGTCCTTTCCAATTACTCTCTAAAGTTCTCAATGAACTGTCAGAAAAAAAGATTTCAGTATAAGTATAGTTGGCTTGGTCTAAAGACCTCCTAAATTTTGTGCAAATTTTAAAAGTATAGAAGTCATTTTCTGCCCTACCTTTTAAAAAAATAGCTCTATTAGTTGATGGAATAGGTCTTTAATTTTAATGTAATAAAGAGATTTTATCAAAAAAATTATTTGTTGTAGAGTTCTATTCTTTTTTAAAACATGTACTTTACTATGCTCATGAAGAATTTGAGCGCTAGGATCATTGCTAAATTTAGACTAGTTTTAGTTCATCGTTACTAAATTTAGACTAATACTCGACAATCATGTCTAAATTTGACAGGAAGGAAAATAAATTTTTTAACCAAAATCACGTGAAGCCTTTTTGAAAAGTTTTTATTGCATTTTTGAACGAATCATGAAATCGCAATTTTTGAAATTTGAGCGTGTGGCACAGCAATAGGAGGTCTTTAGACCGAGCCAACCATAGTTAAAGTATTCAAATTTTTTGGTAATGTCTGATTTAAAATTGCCAACACTCCATCACCATCCATTACATCTTTATTAATATTATTATCTAATCTTAAACTTTTTAATTTGGCACATTTACTAATTATAAGAATTAGTTCTTGATCTAGTTCATTTTTGTAAAGCATTTCCAAATATTCTAAATTTTTACAATTTTGTCCAATTGATTGATTAAGCTTTGCCTAAATATTCTTCATCAATTGGTGTACCTTGAATTATCAAAGATTTAAGAGTTTCACCATTGATTTTTATAAATTCTGACAGGTCCAAAAGAAATGGACCATAATTACACAAATAAAAATATTCAATATTTGGTAATAGAACAGATTTTAATTGCATTAATTTGACATCTGAGGAGTAATCAAATAATGTTAAAAACTTCAAATTTTGAAATGTTGGAATTATAGAATTTTAAATTATTATTTCCATAACTTTCATAATTAACTATTGATTTTGAATGAATTAAGATTGCATTTTTTAAATCATCTGGTAAAATTAATTCATCTTCTGATTTAATATATAATTGTTTAATTTGATTTTGTGCTTTAATTAATTTAATTAATTCAGTTAAACTAAAAAATCCAGTAACAGGATAATCAGGATCGAAATAGCAATCTATATTTAAAACTTGAATATTTTTACAAGTAGTTGCTAATTTATCAATAAATTCAGAACTAAAGTGAATACTGGAATGTAATTCATAAAGGTTTTGAAAACAAGTATCAAATCTATGATGATCCAACAATTCTTCACTATCTAATATTGTAAGCTGCCTGATATTTGAATGATCTAAAATAAATTCTTCCAATTTTGTTTTTAAATATTTTAAACTAAAAATATCACATAAATCTTCTAACCATTCATTTATTTCATAAAAATCTAATTCAGTTGTAAACTTAGCATAATTGTATAATGGTGGTTTTTCCAATAATTCAAAATCTTTTAATACAATATTATTTTCCACCAAGAAATTTTTGTCTTCTTCTAGTAAGCAATTAATTAATATTTTGATGCTGTTTTTAGAAATAAATGGGTTTCTCCATAAAGTTGGAATATTGATATTATGCCATTTTTTATTGACAAGAACACAAGAATATAATGTTTTGTTATCATCTTCAATGTATTTAAATATTTCAATGAAAATTTCCTGTGGTAAAGTTGTTATAAGCATTTTTTTTTTTTTTTTACATTTATGTGCTACACAAATTTAATTGCAATAAACAGTTCGTACAACTATAAAACATAATAAGTCATCAAATGTTTTTCTCAGAGCAGTTTACTTAGTAAGTTTTTTTGTTTTTATATAAATATAATATATATATATAAAGGTAACATTTAAAATTTATTATTATGAATGAATTCAATAACTTGTCTGTCTGATATTAATCGATTTTAACACAATTCATTCAAATTTTTCTATAGAAATTGATTTTTTGGTAATAAAGATGTAGTGAATTCAATTTTTTTTATCAATTATTGTAAGAAGAATTATGAATATCTACACAATAAATAATTTTATTATTTATTTATTTAAAATAAATAATACAATATATATATATATACATATATACTAAAGGTAGAGAGGAAAAGGCAGTAATAGTTAGTGCTGAATTGCAATGCTAATCAAGTTGGTAAATCTGGTCAAGACCAATTAATAAAGAAGTCAAAATACAAGGCAAATCATCTCTACAACCATTATGGGTCAAGGAAGAAGAAAGAAATTGGGTAGTGATACTCAAACCAATAAAAAAATTGATCATCCATTACCAAAATTAAGTCTAAGCTTGGGTTTTTTCTTCAAAAAAGGCCGCAATAACCATTTTTTGAACAATTTCCAAAGAAAACATCATTTTGAAACACTTTAAAAATAGCTGACAAAAATTGGCCCACATATAAAATAGTTTGTATTAAATATATTTTCTCAAATCTTAATTAATATTATTGTTATTATTCCATTAAGTGTAATAATAATAAACATTTATTAGCTAATAAAAAATTTTTTTTGTAATATTATTATTTGATAAAAAAAACACCATGTTATACATATAAAATGAATATAAACAATTCATTTAGATGAAATGATAATTTAAAAATCCTATAACTTGATATTTTTTTAATAAACTTTCTAAATTTTCTCTTTTTACATACCTACGTAATTTTATTGTAAAAGGTTTGGGTCCTTTCCAATTACTCTCTAGAGTTCTTAATGAACTATCAGAAAAAAAGATTTCAGTATAAGTAGTTAAAGTATTCAAATTTTTTGGTAATATCTGATTTAAAATTGCCAACACTTTATCACCATCTATTGCATCTCTATTAATATCATCTAACTTTAGACTTTTTAATTTGGTACATTTACTAATTATAGGAATTAGTTCTTGATCTAGTTCATTTTTGTAAAGCATTTCTAAATGTTCTAAATTTTTACAATTTTGTCCAATTGATTGATTAAGCTTTCCTAAATATTCTTCATCAATTGGTGTACCATAAATTACCAAAGATTTAAGAGTTTTACCATTGATTTTTATAAATTCTGACAGGTCTAAAAGAAATGGACCATAATTATACAAATAAAAATATTCAATATTTGGAAATAGAACTGATTTTAATTGCATTAATTTGACATCTGAGGAATAATCAACTAATGTTAAAGACTTCAAATTTTGAAATGTTGGAATTATAGAATTTAAATTATTATTTTCATAACTTTCATAATTAACTATT
>CAUDNR010001424.1:30799-43152 GCA_958430865.1 Entrophospora sp. SA101 | reverse complement strand
TAGATGCATAATGTTATAAATTTCGTGTGATGTTATTATGTAGGTTTTTTATTAATTAGTGTAAACACGTGATCAAACACTTTTGTCCAGGTAGTGTATATTGATGGATGAGGAATTTGAACTTGTTGCTGAATTAAATGACTGGGTGAAAAAGGTTTCTACAGTTTCAGGAAAAAATATAAAAATTCAATCACACAATAAATTTAAACAACAAGACTTATTTATTGGTTTTGATTCCAATGAAACCATACAAAGTTTGATTATAAATATAAAAAGAAAATATCCAGATGATGACAATGAAGAAATACTTGAAAAATGCAAAGAATGTCTTGTTGCTATAGCAACTTCGGATGGTATGGTTAGATCTGAAAATTCTTTATTAAAACATGAAGAGATACTTAAATGGAAAGAATATTATTTTAAAATACAACATCATGATAGTCTTTTTGACTATTTTAATGCATTATTGAAACAAAATGATCCATATATGCCAGAAGCAGAAGGAAAACAAGTTATTGTTAATACATTTTCAAACATTAATACTGATATAGAAGCTTGTCTGTCAAATAAGATCAGTTGTCAAGTAGATAAACTTTCAACATTTAAATCTGAAACACAATTTCAAAATAGAATCAAACATTTTTGGCAGGAATCTGATAAACAAATGTTAATTCTTCAATGCGATATAACAACTGTCAATGTGGGATGTATTAAATTAGCTAAATTTGTTATTGAACAATTACGTGGAGAATTTTTAATTAAAAGACGCAATAGCAATAAAAAAATTCCAATGAAACATGCATGCATAATTTTACATATTCACCGTGAACAAGAAACACCTTTTGTTTCATTTAATTTCATGTGTGGATGGGAGCAAATTACCATTGAAACATTACAAGTCCAAGATAAACCTTTATCCAGCCTTTTGGAAAAATCTATGGCTGATATTATCAATACTACGTATCCATTTGAAGATATCCTGAAACAAGAATTGTTATGGTGTTTATCATGCATGAAATATCCACATTCACAAAAATCATTGGATCATATTAGGTGTGTATATATTTATTTATTTATTTATTTATTTAAAAATTATAATAGCAATATATTTATTTTAGTAATTGATTTTTTAAATAATAATGTGTGTTTATTCTAGGGTTCTGATTACACAGATTCCAAATAATAAAAATCTGATCACATGTTTAAAAGACAGAACACAAGAATGGTTGGAAACAAGTTCTGAACCAAATTGGCAAAATAAAGTTGCATCAGACAAAAAACTTTTATACCCATATTCTTCATTTTCAGGCGCATTACAAGCATATTTACGTATCTTTATTCGAAAACCAATTGCAAAGCTTTTATGTGCAATTGAAAGGTTATCAGCAACCAGAACCTTGCTTTTGATTGATAGACCACGAAAAATAGAAGAAGTAGAACAATCTCATAAATTACTTGAATTCTGGATAGAGTGTTTTATGGATCCAAAAATTGTAAACACAGAAGATATACCAGATCCTAAACCAGATGTATATACTATGCCTGCCAATAATTATGACCTTGAATTCCCATTTTCACTTTATTTTATGAAAAGAATTGATTCATTTAAACGGCTATTTGAAGATGAAATAAATCAGCATAAGGAAAACGAGGGAAATATTGATGAACAAACTGGTGAACTTTACCAACATTTCTTTAATGATTATACAAAAGGATTTTCAACTACTGTTATAAATTCTATACCATCATTCAAAAAACCATCACTGAATTTATTTGCGGATCTGTACTTTAATGATTTTGTTGCAGTGGTTTCATCTAATGATTCTGCTGGTAACAGAAATCCAAAAGTTTTATCATTTTTACTTCAAAGACTTATGGGAGAAGAAAAATTTTTAGATCCAGTATTCTTACATGCATATTGGTGGAGAAATTCAAATACTGTTTTAGCTGAATTTCAATTAACTCAAATATGTCCAATGGTTATTAGTAAGATAACAGCTTGTAATAATTCAGAATCTTTTGAACATTCCCTAGTTAGAGAGATTGCAGGAATAATGTTACAGAATATTAGTGAATCACGAAATTTAACATACAATTCATATATGTTTGAACAGTGGCAACGTGATGTTACAAAAATTTTATCATTTGGAGCAAAAGTTTTGAAAGGTCAACCATTGCCTTCACTTCAAATATTACGTATTTGTAATGATTTTATATCAACAAAAGCCATTCCATTAGCTAATGTCAAAGAAATAATTACAATTGGAAAAAATTCAAGCCAAAAAGAAATGCTTTCGGCTGAGTTTATTAATAAAGTATTTGATATTCTTTATAAAATGGAACCAAATGAAAAGAACCTTATTTCAAGAAGATCATTTATTCTTAGATGTCTTGATATTGTTGATCTTGAATCTAAACTTAGACTGCAATTATATGGTAAAATTTTCAGCCAAAGACCATTTCCACTTATGAGTGCAATAATACAACGTATATTCTTGCAAGAAGATGAAGATGAAGATGAAAGTATTTTTTTGACTATTTTAGAAAATCCAGGTTTGGCTATCCGTGATTCAGCAAGATTAAATGTAATAAATACTTGTCTTAAAAATCAAGGACTTGATTCTATGATGTCAACATTATGCTGTGATGTTATTCAAACATTATTTGAAACATTTGAATTATCAGATTTAGCAAATTATTTTGGATTTGCAGCTAAAGCTATAACTAATCTTGGAACAGAAGCATTACAAAAAATAACTGCAATTGCTTTTCTTAAAGTATTTGTTGAAGGATTCTGGAATGAATGTATTCAAAGACACAATTATCAGCAACCAATAGTTTTCGATCTAATGGAAACTGATGGAGCAGTTTTAATTAAAGAAATTAATGATTTTATGAGCATACCAAATCCATTAATCCATTCATTAAAAATATATTTTCTAAGAATTTTACGTAATCGGCACAATCTTCCACTCAATGACGTAAAACAATTTTGTAATAGACAAAATAGAACACTTCCATGGCTTGCAAGTATTGCATGGGAAGACAATTCTCAAAATAGACTTTCATTTAATCCTTACTGGGCCTTAGATATGTATGCAGAAGCTGATAAAGGATTTTCTAGTTTATACTCACTTAAAAATAAAGCACCAATTAAGATCTTCCTACAATCTGTACAAAAAAACGAATCAATGGGACATAGAATTGCATTTGGTGGAGTAGTTGTACAACGTATACATTTAGTCCATGCATCAAATGAATGGTCTCTTGATTATGATAATGCCAGTAAAGATCTTAGAACTGAAATTAATGGAATGAAAACGCTTACACCACTTTATAGACAAATAATTGACAATATTATACAAAATAAACAGCCATTACTTCAACTAAACATTAGGACAACAAATGAAACTTTGTTGATTAAATCTGTAATTGGACATATTGTAATCTTACATTCATCAATTCCTGCAGACTCATCACCATTAACTATTTATTTAAATAATCTACAAAACTGCCATACACATTATATTTTAACAGCACAAGCTGATAATGAATCAGTCATCATGAATGCTTTAACATCTACTACTGGTGAACAATTAACAAGGTAAAAATTAGATTTATTTATTTTGCATTATGGTGATGATGATAATGATGATAATAAATAATTTTTTAAATAATTTTAGATATTCATGTCAGTGTGGTTATAAATATGTTATAGCAAACTGTGGTCAAGCAATGGAAGCAAGAAAATGTCCACAGTGTAGCAATACAATAGGAGGTGGATCACATAAATCAGCTGCTGGTAATCAAAAATTGGATCATGCGCCTCAGAGAAATATGACAGTTGTGAACCAACCTGGTTATGTTGAAGATCTAGTTGAACCTGGAATTGGTCATACAGTCCGTGCTATGCCACCAAATGCATATCGCATCTTACATTTAATTGTTCATGCATTGATTGGTTCTTCAAATCATGCTAAAAACTTCTTAAAAATTAATGGTAATGCTGAAGAATATTGCCTTAAACATATACAAAATGACTGGAATGCACTTAAAAGAATTTTCAATTGCAATGATGAAAATTTAGCACTATTGTTACATTCAATTCTAACAGAAATGTCAAAAAAACTTTTTACTGGTAGTCCATCAATAATTACAGACCCTGCTCAACGGGATGCATGGGAATTACGGTTTGTTAATGAATATGTTGAGCCACAAACAAAAAGCTTCAATGAATCTATTACAAATTTCCGTAGAAAATTAGATGCAGAATTAAAAAAAGCAAATGGAAATACTAACATAATTGAATCTGAAATTAATCAGACTATAGATATGGATGATAATTATAAAGTTGAATATTTACCAAATCTTTGGAGAACAATAGGAGCTATAAGTTTTGAAAGTTTCAGAGCATATTACATTGCTGATCAAACCAATAACAATAAAACATATCCATTTCTTTCAATATTTTTTAAACATTCTGAAAAGTTGACACAGATTAAACATCTTTTTCCCATTATTAAATTTGCTGAGATATTGGCATCAAGACTTGAGTATAGAATCAATAGAAAAGATGCTCATAATAAATCATTTCAAGAATTTATAAACGATGAATCAAATGGAGGAATAGTTAAAGAGACACATGAAACATTAGCTAAGGCATTTGGTGAATTTTCAGAAGCATGGAATGCAGTGCATGATCAAGTCAAAAGATATCAATGTAGTGAGTTTAAATCAGTTATTCCTAAGGTGACTTTAGATAGCCCAATTGCTTTTGGATTAGTTGAAGAAAAAGATACAGGGATATTTATTTGTGCAATTATAAATTACCTTGTGGGATTACAAAATAATTTCTTGCTAGAAATCACAACAATTCCAAATGGGTCTTGTAAATCATTAAAATTTTTAGAAGAACCATCTCAAGTTGATGCTGAATCAACATCTGGTAATGGTGGTAGTAGTAGTAGTTCAACTCAAGCCAATAATTCAAAGATATCTAATCAATATTATCTACGATTATCAAGAGCAAACCAATTAATAAAATCAAACGTAATTGATTATGAATGGGATGAAGATATTCTTCAATATAGTCAAAGAATCCTTGCTATTGGACGTGGTGATGATGTTATTTATGACTTGCAAAAGATTGAACTTGAACTTGCACGTTGGTTGGTATTTGATAAAGCATATATTGAAACTGTACAAGATTTACCATTATATTTAGAACCATTTTCATACCATATGGAATTGTTCCAAGGATATTTGAGAATTCTCAGTGACATTAAAAATATAATTCCACAAGAACCTATTCCTACTGAAAAAATATTATTGATTAGAGGAGAAGCAGGAAACATAAATAATAATATATTTGTATCATCAACACAATATACAAATAATTATGTTTTAGATGATGCAAGTGACATTTTATCATCACTAGAAGTACTTTTATGTTTCGTTAAGCGCAATGCAGTAGGGCAGGAAGACACATTAATACAAGATTATGTGGCACAATGGATGAAGTTATCATCATTGACGACAAAACCTACATTTGCAAATTTATTAAATGCAGGTCTAACCTTAAAGCATGTAGTAGCATTATATGAATTTGTAGAAGAACAGGTGGCCAACAGAGTGATTGAGTATATTAATGATGTTTATAAAGAAAGATTGACATCAGAACAAGAGAATGAAATTACAGATGTAGTTGATTTTACTAATAATCAACAACAACCAACATTGACAGCTAAGAAAACACCAAAGAAAATACCAGCAGATGCACTTATTGTAGCATTGAAAAGATTTATGTTGAGATTTTTGTCAGTAGAATCAAAAGATTACTCAAAACATCCATTGAGTGTTTATTTAACAGATATAGATTTGAATTTCTGGTCTTCAGAAATTGATGAAGCAGTAATTGATTTATTTCCAGAAACATTATTGGCTTCACACACATTTGAAATATATAGATTTTGTGTAAGTCAAATTGAAGATGCTATTAGAAAACAAATACATGAATCAAAAATAAAACCAACTGGACAAAGTAGTAATACAACTGGACAAAGTAGTAATACAACAAGAAGCAAAAAGGGTAAAAAACCAGGAAAAACAGGACACAGATTTGATATTACGTAGACAAGAACATTTATATTATTATTATTTACACTTTCTATTATATTTTTTTAGTTACTTTTTATATAGTTATAACGTGTAAAAATTAAAGTTTTTTTTCAAAATAAAAATTTTTTTTAAAAAAAAAATTAAAATTGTTCTAATACTCTAATACTGCAAGAATCCAAGATAAAAAATAAACTATTACTATATCTATTATATTAAAAACGTTGCGTTCACGTGTCCTAACGTTTAGAATGGCGCCCACGCATAAATAAACGTAACGTTTAGGCTGCCACGCATAAATAATTTTTTTGAATTGTTCAATAACGCAAACGTGTGCCACAATCTATCCGTTATTGTATCGTTGGGTTATGTTTAGACTACCACAAGCACGCGAATAAATATGTTGTGATGCGTAACGTTTTAGACCACCACATGAAATCTATCTATTATTGTATCGTTGGGTTACGTTTAGACTACCACAAGCACGTAAATAAATATGTTGTGATGCGTAACTTTTAGACTACCGCATGTAAATGATTTTTAATTGTGATCCAATAAAAAATTCCACAATAAAATATTATATTTTTCATTAGTATTAATTTTTGATTATTCTCTAACTTTGATAATGTGACATTTTGTAGTCATGAAATCAAATTTAACAAAATTATGTCAATCAAAACTGTTATTTTTTTAAATCTATACATATTTATAATAAACGCAACTATAACTTATTAATGCTATGAATTTACAGTATTAAATAATTTCGAATAAAAAAAAAAATTTACAAGATTATTTATAGTGTGCTCTAGATGTAAACTGTCAGCGAAGCTGACAGGTTACACCTAGTAATATATAAATTTTTCTAATAAGCAGTGTAACAGTACTGCATTGTTAAAAAAAAAAAGTGACAATCAATATCTTTAGATTGCCTATGATGATTTAAAAAACAGATGTGGATTTATACAAAACTACTTGGATAAATGTATAACTACTTTATTAAATAATAAGTGTTTAGTCAAGATCTACAAAGCTTGCAAAAATTCATAATAGGTAAAATATGTTTATTTTATTATTAGTTACAAGAAGGTTATTAATCAATAGTTATATGATTATTAATTGTTTATTCTAAGATTGTTATTTAACTCAAGAAATTTCTGAAGGTTTAAATACTTCTTAGAGTATTACAGATAATGTGATTTGTGCTATTCTACAATGCTATGCTATTAATATACAATAATAATAATAAAAGCACATCAGCTTGTGGCAAAAAGTGTAATGCAACTTTTTGCATAGCAGCAATTTTTATTTGCACTGTCAATCATTACAAGATTCATTCACAGATTGGCATTAAATCATTTCTATTTATGGATTAACTAATCAAAAATTTTTATTTTCTAAAAAAACTAATTACGCAAATACAATAATCTAAAAATTCTTCTATCCTACTCCATTCTTTTACATGTTCATTCAATATTAATTTTAAACAGTTGCCAAGACTCAATTCCATTCTACTACCATTGCTAGCATCATCATCATCACCATTATCATTTTCAACTATAATATCACCATATATTTTTAGAAAATGATTAAGATAAGCTTGAATTAGTTCAAAATCTTTTTTGGATTTAAGATGATTTTCTAAAGCTATCAAAAAAATTCTTATATTAATAAAGTTGTTGTCAAGACTTAGTGATCTAAGTTCAAAATCAATTGCAGACGGATTTAAGGTTTTTATGTGATTGAAAAAATTTGTATCTAATAAAAAAGTTTTCAATATACAGATTACAATAAATAAATGATAATTAAAAGATTTAAAAAATATAAATGAAAACTTACAATCTCTCAATTCATGACATCTTTTTAATGTTAGTACAAATTCAGTTTCCACTTTGATATCACTTGATTTTATTAATTTACCATTGCTTTTGGCTTCTTTGAATAATGCTTCATTAGAATTGGGTGTAATCACAAATTTTGGTTCCACACCTGGTAATGTTGGCAGGAAAAATGGTGCCTTTTCTGGTTTTTTAGGTGGTTCTTTGGGTTTATTATGTTTCTAATAACAATAAAAACTATTATTATTATCATTGAATTGGAGGTCTTTTACTCATGAATTATTCTAAAATTATTCTTTATTTAATCACCTTTATTGTTTCAAGGTTCAACAAATTTTGCCATTTTGACTTTGGGAGTGATGATAATGTGATCATATTCTGTGTAATTTGTTCTGGTGTCTCAAATGATTCTTTTGTTGCTAATGTAGTATTATGATTTATATCTGTATCTTTTTTAACAATAACAAAAGTAATATGATTTAATAATAACAATAACAATAATTTGATTTTTAAAAAGTCATATTATCTACACAATTTTATTTAACAAATAATAACTACCTTCTTCTTCACTATCAATTCCAGCAGTAGTTGGAAGTGGTGTAAAATAATTATCAACTTGTTCCATTTCATCATTTACTTTGTTTAAAGTAACATTTTGAAACATAGTCCGGTTTGCCCTGTACAATAGATATTTAAGTAATTAAATAAATGTTAATTGGTTTTTTGTTGTTTCAAGTATTCAATAAAATTGATTTATCTTAATACCATAAAAATATTCCAACATTGTTTACATGTGATGTTGCCAAAAAATCTCCTGAAGGAGAAAATGTTAAACTTGTTGCAATATCATTCACTCTAAATATGTCAATCAAATGACCTGTAGGTAAATCCCAAGTACGTATTGTAGCATCAAGGGATGTTGATACTATCCATCTTCCATCAGGGCTAAATGTCTATTAAAATTATTCCATTATAATTAATTTTTGTTTGTATATTAAAAATAGGCTGGGAAAGTTTTTTACCAAATCAGTAATTCGATTTCTATGACCCCAGAACTCTCTCACTATCTTATGGGTATCAATATCTATCACTCGAATACATAAATCATCACTACTAATTGCCAACAATTCATTTTTCTTATGGAATCTAAGTAGAGTTATGGGTGATTGTACATCAATAGTATCTAAAATTTTGGCTGTATTAAAATCCCAAATCTTTTTGGAAAAAAAATTTACAGCAAATAAACATTTAGTTGATAAAAATTTGATCTGGTTTTAATTAGCCAATTTAATAAATAATACCTTAACACTCCCATCAAGAGAACTGCTTAATAAAATTCTATTAAGAAGATCACATGATAACCCAGTGATAGATTTTGTATGTCCTATATATAAATAACTGAAAGGTTAAAAATAGAATCAATATATGTAATTGTTGATCTAACTAATAAAAGCAAACATACCTTCCATTCCTTCAAATTTTCTTCTGGAGATGCCTGATTGCATATTAAACATTTCGATTTTTGCAGCAGCCGTACCAATAAATCCAAAATTTCCACATGAGCTAATAGTTGAAACCTGAATGAATCAATAAGATTTAATTTAAAATTATATTAAAAATTATTATATCATTTATGTATTTATTTAATTTTAATATAATCATATAATTTTTACCTTTATTATTTCTGAACTTTTAATAATATGTTTACCTATGACCTTATTTTGGAAGGACCATGTATAAGCTTTCGGATGATTAATATGACATGTAATGATATGGTCCCATTCTTTTTGCTTAGCTTCACCTATTTTAATAAATGATTAAAATTGTAAGCCATGTAAACTGTCATTAAAAAAAATTGATTGATATATAATTACATGCAGAAAAATCAATTATTTGAGGTAATTTCAGATTATCAATATTTGTTTTTTGTTGCTTAGATTTTTTCAGGAGAGAACCTAGAATAAAATAAATAAATTTTATTATTTTATTATTTGAAAAATTTTTGTAAATTGAATTTTTTAACACTTAAAAAAACCTTGTGATAATTCTACACTTTGTTCATCACGTTGTATTGAAAATGTCCTCAAGGATTTGTCACTACCCGCACTAAGAATAAATTGACCTCTGGAATCATAATATTGAATTTTAGTTGGTGGTGCATGATGACCACTTCTGGATTTTAAAAGTCTTGGAATAATTCCTTCAATCTCGTCAAATATCCATTGCTTAAATTACAAAAGGTAAAATAATATTTTGATTAAATCTATTCCTGGACTTTCCTAACTTAGTTAGTCATACACACATACTTTTATTGAATTATCAGAACCTGATGTAATTAATAAAGGCTGCCCATTAAGAAATTTTATTGAAGGTATTAATCCATCATGTGCACCTTTCATTACATGTGACAATCTTTTATTATCAAGATCCCATAAGAAAATATCACCACACATATTTGCAGTAGCCATGAAATGTTGATAGTCTTTTAAGTTCAATAACAAAATTTTTGTTAACATATAATGTCTAACAACTAAATACAAAAGAAAAGCCTTCGATTCACCTGTTCTAAATGAAATTGCAGTAACTTGCTCTTCTTGTTTAAAAGATATTATCAATTCATCAGCTCTTATATTATATAATTTTATCATTCCATTAAGCAAACCAACAGCAATAACATCAACAACTGGTGATTGAATTAGATATGTGATTGGTGATTCAAATGAAGCAAATGAATAAACTAACTTACTATCAGGAAAATTTAAGAATTAATCAAGATAGAAAATGTCAATTTTCATTTCAATTTCTTTTTTTTTTAAAAAAATCAATTATATATTAAAATCATATACTTTTTATGAATGTTCCAAATTTGCATTGTTCCTTGTTTACTGCCAAGTAATATTTTATTTAAATAAGTACTGGGATGAATAAGTGTTGATATAACAAAATTTTCATCAAATTGAATTACAGATTCCAATTCTAAAAATTTATATGTAGACAATTAATTTCAAAAAATAAATTAAATATAAATATCATTACTAATTTACCTCCAGACTCATGATCATATAAAGTTACAGAATTATCATCACTTAATGCAATAAGGTGAATTCCTAGCAAAGTCAATGAAAATATAGTTCCTTTGCATTTTTTTTTGAATTGCATACTCTAAAAGATCGTAAATTAGGTTGATTTTGATATTTGAGATAAATTAATTTTCAATAGTAAATTAAGTGACTTACTACTTTTCCACGATTAAACATTATTATATCTTGTGAACAAGCTACAAATGTGTTTTCTTTGAAAGAAGCCAATGCTGTAATTGGTTTCTCTGTTAATGAGCCTAATAAAGAGTATATTATTATTACTTAAACATTAAAGTAAAAAGTGGTATTATATGAATTTCTTCTTACCAACAATTTTTAATGTGAGTTTTGAACACTTATTTTCAAAGAAAATAACATTGAGCTGGTTAATAATAATCAATAGTGAAAAAAAATTACAATTTATAAATATAAAAAAATTTTAACATACATCATATACATGAAAACTATTTCCAACACATGCAGTTAAGAAATAAGCATGTCCCAATGCTTGGAGATCAAAAGGTATATCATTAGTAACATACCCTATAGCACGAAAAGGTTGAAAAATTCGGTTACAATATTGAGCTTTCGGATTATCACTGTTTAATTCTTTAGTTTTTCTTTTCTTAATCATCTTTATCATAAAATATTTGCCAAAAAAAAATTAGATTTTGATGATGATTTGCCGCGTCACGATCTCCTTCCAAAACTCGTAAGTCGTGCGACTTTCGTGCAGGTTTTTTGCCGATTGTCTCTTTTTACGTCTAGCTGTGCCTGGTTTTTTCGGTTTTTGACACGATCAACGTTTCACCATATTTAGCAAAAAATTTGTTGTTCGGCAAATGTTTATAATAAAATATTGCTTTGCAACTTTGCAATGCTTTGAATTGAATTGCAAAGCGAAGCGATGAAAGCAATTGCAACCAATGATCAGGAAAAATCTTTGTTTTTCAAATCTAATTTTTTTAGGAAAGAAATTTTTGCTTTCTTTTTTTTTTATTTTCTGAAAAAAATTGATTGCGAAAAAAAAAATTACAAATATCGGGCGGGGTTGTGAAAGTAAAAAATAATAAAAATTATTCAGCGTCACAATTCTCATCACCTTTGTCATTCATTATTATCATCATCGTTGATGATCAATGTAAATACCTTTTTTCCACGTGATAAACATTTGGTACAGTGCGTAACATCATAAGCCATCAAATTACTGCGCCCATGTATCAAATTCAAGAAATTTTTTTAATTATTTTCATTACAAAAATACAGTTAAAAAAATAAATCACGTGATAAAGGATTTTTACTCATTATTTCTATCAATTTCTTC
>CAUDNR010001424.1:14111-29506 GCA_958430865.1 Entrophospora sp. SA101 | reverse complement strand
TTAAAGTACAACAACAGACATAATATGCTCAATACAAAAAATGATAATAATCGCGATACCAAGTACAACGATACTTCTAAATTATTTGATGATCAAACTGGAAATCCAATTTCAAATAAACGTCTTCTTACCGAACATAATAAAGTGTCATCATCGTCACCAAACAAACAAATAAAAAAAGGAAAAGAAATAGAGGGAGCAACTTTTGCCAACGAAAATAATACCCCTCCTCCTGTTCCTCCAAAAACAAATATAGGTTCTTCCTCAAACCAAGATGTTTATGATCCATTTGCAGATGCTCCTCCTTCAATTACTGCTCAACAAATTATTGATTCCTTACTCCCAAAAACAACTAGAGGTTCTTCCTCAAACAAAGATGATAATGATCCATCTGCAGATCCTCCTCCTTCACTTACTGCTCAACAAATTATTCCTTAGAGAATAATGACATTTATAATACTGCTGCTGCTGCAACTGATAATTTATCACCATCATCATCAAATAAGAAAACCGAATACAATTTTCAATTTTCTGATCCGCCAATAAATGATTATAAACACTTGTTCCCAGGCTCTCCTTCAGCTGACGATTTCACAAAGAGAAATAATGAAACGAATAGATATCCTCTTGGCCACACGACAAGAACCTCTAATGAATTTAAACACTTGTTTCCAGATGATTCTTCAACTGATGAAACGAATAAATATCCATCTTCAGAGTCTCCATACAGCTCTCTTGGTCACACAACAAAACCATCTAGTGACTTGTTTTCAGATTTTCCTTCAGCTGACGATTCCACAAAGAGAAATAATGAAACGGATAAACATCCTCTTGGTCACACGACAAGAACCTCTAATGAATTGAAACGCTTGTTTCCAGATGATTCTTCAACTGATGATCCTACAAAGAAAAAGGTCGAAACAAATAGAGATTCATTTTCAAAACCTCAAAACAAAAATTCTTCAAAAAACAAATCATCAAATCGTCATTCAACACAATTGCCGTCATCATCAACATTTGCTGGTGACAACAACCAATTCAGTTTCTCGGATATTGATGGATTAGCCGATAATAATAGTGCTGAGAACTCTAATGACGAAGAAGACAACAATTCTGAAGGTTCTTCATCATTTAATAATGGCATAAATAATAATAATAATGATGATGTAAAAGATGACGGTAGCAATGGTGACAGTACAACCAACCATAATACATCTGGAAAATCAGCTTCTGGCAAGTTGTCAGATAATCCTGATCGGAATAGCACAAGTTGGATTAGTATGCCTAGTATGCCTAGTATTCCTGGCTTTCTTTCAAAAAAAGAAAGCGTAGCTCCAAAATTCTTTGTAACAAAGTTTCATGTACATCTACCACCAACTATTCCTTATCATGGAACACCTGTTATTCTTGGTAATGTGCCTGAACTTGGCTCTTGGGAAGATCCAACCATCAAGCTTCATAAAGAATCTGCAACATATTGGGTATCAAAAGAAGTTAAATTTCCCATTAGTTACGTTGAAAAAAATGTTCAAATCAGATACAAATATGCAATAGTTGGCAAGTCATCATTTTTATCAAGAGGAAGTGCAATTGAGTTTGAGGGGTTTGATGAAAGAGATAATCGAATTCTAGAAAATTTTACTGAAAACCAATTTGATGTCTGGCATAATAGCAATTCATATAAATTTTATGAGAGATTTAGAGATTTTAGTTTCATTAAAGTTATACATAAATCCATAACACCAGAAAATTTTAAAAATCAAGTAATGGAATATCAAAAACTACTAAAAAAATTTCGTGAATTGACTGTTACTTTTACTACAATTGAATTTATTAAGGAGTGTATGCCAATTAGTAAAGAAAGAGAAAAGAAACTTTTCTTGTGTGTATTGCTTGGTTATTTTATTAATGAGCGAAAAAACACTTCAAAGTTCAATTTTTATGAGTTGCCTAATGACTTTGACTCAGGCACATTAATTAATTCTTTGACAACTGTATATGAAAATACTTTTCCATCAAACACTAATGATATTATAAAACAAGCAGTTAATCTTTTAATCAGACATAATTTTATCAATGGTTCATTTGAATGGTTGAAAATATTTTCTGTTGCTGATGTTATTGATCCAAAACATGGCTTTCTTGAAGTTCTTCTTGATGGAAAATATAAATCAAGAGGTATGGAGTTGTTTATTAAAAATGTTGAGGAACATGTCAAACCATATATTGATAATATTGAGGATGTAGATATTTATGTGAAAATAGCAGAGGTAATTATTATTAAAATTTTTTTTAATATGTGTATATATATATATACACATACACATACATATACATATATACATACATACATATATCTTAAATAAAATCTTGTGTTAATTCTGGTTTTTTATTTATTTATAAATAATTATATATAGCGCTTCTTACAATTATGTAATAGTATGCCAGCTTTATTAACAATGTGGGATGATATAATTATTTACAGAACAGACAGACTTCGACAAATATTCTTTGACAATATCAAAAATAATCTTTCTCAAGATAACCCATATCAATTGTATCAACAAATCATAGCTCTTCCTGAAGAAATGCAAAATAAACATTTTGGAATATTTTCTCAAAAATGTTTAAGCATGTTGAAAAATTCAAGAAAACAATGGGGAAGTGAGCAGATTAAATCTATAATGTTTTTTTTGCAACGATTTAAATGGGACAAAGAAGAATTTCTTGATGCACTTGATAATATTTCTAAATCAACAGATTTGTCTTTATTACAAGCTTTTCCTGAACCATTGGAACACTGTTTTAAAACTTTTAACAACATCAAACAATCAAAAATTTTGCAAATTTGTAATCAATGGTTTGAACAAATTATAGATATTACTCATCAAAACAAAGCAATGTATTCTAATGAAGATAAATTTATCACAATTGTATTTAGTATCTTATATGATATTTATCCTACAATTGGTGTTAGGATCAATATTTTTAATTCTTTGGTAGATTGTGCAGTCAAAAGAGTAAGTCAATCATCAGAAAATGCTATTTATAAAGCAACATGTTCAATTGCTAAATTTCCAGAACAAATTTATACAAGATACTTTCATGTGGTGAAAGAAACTTTAGAAAAATCATCAATAAGTCCCAACCAACAATTAATTCAAAAGATTCGAGAAATTTGTGGATGTAAAAAAGGTGATAAAAAACTCAACATCCCAAATCAATTATGTGAACTTATAATGATCTTTATAATGAAAAAATTACAAGGTCAAAATACTTTAAATAATGACTCTGAATATTATGTCAATTTATTTCAATCTAAAGAATTTTGGGTAATGATATTTAATGCAACTGGGTCAATTGAACATTTACATTCACATGAACTAGTTTTACATTATAAACAATCAATTAATGATTTAGCAGAATTAATTTCAGATGGAAATATTAATTTCACATTATTGAAAAAATTAATTGTCAACAATGATGAAAATTTTATTCGAATTTTCAATTCCGCAACCACTGATAAAAAATTTGGTTCATCAGTTATTATGACAAAAACCATACTAGATAATGTTAAAAAAGAAAGCAAAAATTATGAACATAGGTTGGATTGTCTTAGCACATTCTATATTGGATTTTGTCAAAGTGAAAAAGTAACTGATGTACATGATTATATTAATAATTTGGAAGAGAAAATGAAATCTTTAACAAAAATTAAATTTAATGATATTTTACAACCTGATCATTGGGCATACCATGATAAAATCTCAAAAGTTGCAGAATCTGTTTATAGATATAGAAACTCCCAAACCTTTAAAAACATTTTTGAGTTGATCTTAAAACAAGATGAAACCACACCTTTAACAGTTGAAATTTTAGCTACTAAGCTAATTCCTAAAACATTTGAGGAATATGAAAAATCATGTAAAGAATATAAAAATTGGGAAAAATTATCATGCTCAGATGCTGGTGATTTTTGGAAAGATGTTAAAGATATAAAATCAGAACTTGAGCTGATGGAAAATTTTCAGCGATTACCTAAAGAGAGAAAATTCCAAGAAACAATTTGGTATCTTACTCAAATATCTAATTATAAAGAAGGGTTGAAAAATTTGGATCAAGTCATTAAAATTTTTCAAGATTCACATGATAAAGAAAACCAAATTGGAATTATTTATAATAGTTTGAATGAAGGGAAATTGTCATTAGGTGTTTTAATAAATTTCTTTAATAAATTCAATACAGAATTTAAAATTAGTAATGAATGTTGGAATTTAATCAAAGAATTATCAGAAGCAGGCACATTTGTAACATTTCTCAAATCAATTGAAGGACATGATATTAAAAATTTAATCAATAGTGTAGATGACCACTCAGATGAACGACTTATCCAGGAAGACACTGTTTCATCATTAATTGAAGTAAAACAATTTTTAATACCACTGTTGGATGTTGCCAAAAAGAGATCAGTGAAAGAGTTTGTTGAAGAAATTGGAAAGGTTATTAAAAAAAATCCAAAGCTAACTAATAATATTGTTTTGTGTAATAATAATTGTATGGCCTTAGAAAATATGTATAAAAATATTGATCAAAAAAGTGAAGTAACCAAGGAGAAAATCAAAAATGCTGTGATGAAAGGATCTTATACTTTTAAAAGAGATGCTAAAGGAGATAAATGTAATGCATTAATGACATACACATCTGACAAAGTTCAAAAATCATCTTACACCTTTAATGATCTTCAAGATTTACGTGGCCGTGCATTATTGATTGCAAAACCAACTGTGGTAAACCTTAATCTATCAGTTGAGAATGCATTGGAAGATGATCAAAATATTAAAAATTCCATGGATGTGTTTGTTGAACAAGTTGATGTGGCTCAGGATATAATAAATTTTTCATCAAAACTTGTACAAATTGGACATTTTGAATTCAGGAAATTTGATGTGACTGTAAAGGGAACAGATAAAATGAAAGAATTATTAAAACAATGTAAAGAAAAATTAAGTGAATGGTATGTAAATCAATGGTTATATATAGTTATAATTAAACTTGCTTAATAATTATCATTTATAAATAATATAATAGGGAGGATATCATGAACAAAGCACAAGAAAATCATTACTATTTAACATTTTTCCCTGGCCGACACATCCTTACATTCTATGATTATTTTTCAAATGTCAACAATCCTAATGTGATTGAAGAATGTCAAATACTTATTCGATTTGTAAATAGAAGAGCTGAATTACCTTCTGATAAAAAGATCATGGGGATTTCTTCTAAAAAGAATAATTACTATGATATCCTCTGTGAAATTGGTAAAAAATTACAACTTATTTTTGAAAAACTTCCTAAAAAAATTCGTCAGGTCAAAAATATAGATGATCGTGTAATGTCAGATGTTGTACTTAATGGCAAATTATTTGTGGCAGCTTGTGATGAGAAATTACGTGTTCCAAATATCATTATGTCATTATATGCTAATAACAGATCACACCCTGAACCATGGCAACTTTTAATATGCACACCTTTAACAACCTCAGAAGAATTAACAATTTTTATTAAGCGTTGTTTTTTTGCAGCAAATAATGGGCATAAAGATCATTTGTTTTGCATAGCAAATTTGGAATTATTAGATTTTGAATTACAATATAACTTGGTTAAATTTATCAGATTGATGTGTAAACGTGAAAAAAATTATTTGTTGGCATTGATTTGTTGTCGTGAGCCTGGAATACATCATCACATTTTAGATCAATTTTCACAAGATGTATGTGTAACTAATGGGCTGAATACTGAATCAATGAAAACAATATTCCATGATTTGTGTCCAAATGTGACTTCTTTATCTTCAGATCTTTCTGGGCAAGGAAAAACAGAATGGATTAAACAAGACAGTTTTGAAAAAGGAAAAGTTACTTGTAGTCTTTTAATCAGTGATGGTTTAAATTTTAGTAAGCTTGTTAGTCAGCTTAAAGAATGTAAATTACGAAAAGTAGAAAGTTTACACTTGAACATTGTTTCAGCTGAAAACCCTAGTGAAGTAAACATGTTTCTTTTTGAATTATTAATTTTAGGAATAGTTTCTAATAGTGTAGATATAGCTATTTTACCTGCAACTGAAATTTATATTGAGGTAGCTTCAACAACTGAACAAAAATTATTAAACTCTATGCCAATTACTAGTTATTTGAGAAGGAAACATTTGTCATGGGACATCAATAACCTTGTAATATCTCAAGAGATCAACAGTCCAATTCAAATAGTATGTCATTATTTAAATGCATTTGATCGTAAGGCTATTGAAGAGATAGATATTCTATTCAAGACTGACAAAAAAATTACAGTTCCTTTGCCTGCAAACATGTGTCATGGACTTATTACAAAATATTTCTTTAATCAAAATGCTGATGATGTTTCATCATTTAGATTTATAGAAATTTTTGTGAATGTGTTTGCTGACCAACTAGTAAGATTTTCTTCAAGTCAATACTTTCAAGTTGAAAATCTTAAATTAATGGTAAAAGAAAAAAATATTAGATCAACTTTATTTGATACACTACTTGAAATATCAAAGGATTTTGCAACCAAATCAATCAAAACTAAAGCTGCTCAATTAGAATCAACAAGTAATTCTGAAGCTGCAAAATTGGGTACAATAGTTAAATGGGATGATTCAAATCATCTACTTGTATTTTTCATGTCACAATCACCTGACTCAATTTGTGCTCTATATCGTGATAAAGCAAAGGTTCCAAATAATGTAAAGATGTTGTTGAAGAGTCAATCAGTTGGACAAAAAAAGGATGAGCTTGATGATTATAATCAATTGGAATCAAAAATTCTTCTAGACAGATTAGAAGGTCTTGCAAGAAGAACCTTACATCCTATTAAATATCCTGATTATGCACTCTCTGCTGACAATTTAATTAAGATGGCACTTATACTATTAAGAGCTCGTGCAAATATTCCAGTAATTGTTTGTGGTGAAGCTGGTTGTGGAAAGGTAAATTTGTGCCCTTTCTTTGTAACTGTTTTAAAATAATTAATATTGTAAAACATTTGTCACTATTGTACAAAAATATTAAAATTTTTTTTGTAATTTTAAATAGACAAGCTTGATAGCATTTTTGGCAAATGTTGTTGAAGTTGATTTTAAGGCATTAAATCTACATGCTGGTGTTCAAGAAGAAAAAATCATTGAATTTGTCAAAGATGCTCAAAAGGAAGCAGAAAAAAAGGAAACATGGTTATTCTTTGATGAAATCAACACCTGCAATCATATTGGACTATTATCTGACCTTATTGCTCATAGAATGCTTGAAGGAAAACAAATTCATCCAAATATTCGACTTTTTTCAGCATGTAATCCATATCGTTTCCGTACTAAAAGTGTTAGTGATGCTGGTTTACAAACAAAAGTGGGAATATATGATGAAAAAAATAGACTTGTTTATCAAGTGAAACCATTGCCTGATCAAATTTTGGATTATGTATGGGATTATGGTGTGCTTCAACCAGAAGATGAAAAGAAATATATTCATATAATGTTACAAGACCAACTCCCCAAAGAATTGTTAAATCATCAAGTATTGACTGAACTTTTATTTGCATCACAACAATTCATCAGAAAAGTTGAAGAGCCATATAGTGTTAGTTTACGTGATGTAAAAAGGGCCATAAAACTTATAAAATTCTTTTATGAACATCTCAAAGATAGACCAATTAGAAAACGATACCCTGGTGAAAAAGAGAAGCCAGTTAAATATCCACAAGTTGGTAAAGGGAAACCAAGTTTGCTTATGCGTTCATACATCTTAGCTCTTGGATTATGTTATCATTCCAGATTATATGAAAAAGAATTACGTTATAAATACAAGCAAGAAGTTGTAAAAATATTTAGTAAATATGTCACCTCATTTGATTTAAAATCATTTGATTTGATTTTAAGAGAAGAACAAGAAGATAATATAAAAAGGATGATTTGTCCACCAAATACTGCTTTTAATGAAGCATTGTTAGAAAATGTCTTGGTTATGATAGTGTGCATGTTAACCAAAATCCCAGTATTCATTATTGGTTCACCTGGGTTAGTTATCTTTATTTTTTGAAAAAAAAAAATATAATTAGATTTATATTGGTGAATATTATTAACCGACCATCTGTTTAATAGATCTTCAAAATCCTTGGCTGTAAGGCTTGTGAGTCAAAATTTACGTGGTGCAGATTCAAATGATCCTTATTTCAAAAAATTGCCCCAGGTATTAATATAATTTACTACCTAAAAATTTTCATCATAAAGTTATTTTATTATTAAAAACTTTTTTTTTTATAGGTATATCTCATTCCACATCAAGGATCTACATCATCCACTTCAGAAGGTATCTTGAAGGTTTTTGAAAAGGCTAATAAATATCAAGATACAAGTAGAAAAGAATTTCCTGTAATCAGTGTTGTATTATTGGATGAAGGTGCTTTATTAATTTTTTTACAAAATTAGGTTTGATTTTGATTTATTAAAATTATACTAACATTCTTTAAATATTTAGTTGGGTTGGCTGAAACCAGTCCCTTCAACCCATTAAAAGTACTTCATTCTGAACTTGAGCCAAGCTATCCAGCAGATGGACCAAAAGTTTCTGTAATTGGTATTTCCAATTGGAGATTAGATAATAGTAAAAGTAGTAGAGCTCTATTAGTACAAAGGTTTGTTGTGTTATACTTTATTTGATTTTATTGGTTTTATCAAGAATAAAATTATTTATAAAAATATCAAATATCAAATAAGATTAATTTAAATAACAATAAAAAAAAATAACAATAATTTTCTGAACCTACCATAATCCTATTTAAAATATTATACGAGTAATCATCTTGATCTTCAGGAAATTGTGAACCTAATATTATAACAGGATCCAACTGTTTTTGTCGCAATTCAAAGTTTAATATATTTACTATTGATTCACTTTTTCCTATGACCATTAAATGTCTCGCACTTTTATCATCAAAATTTTCCCTAATTAAATTCAAAACAGGTATTGGTTTATAAATTCTAAATTGATGATTATCAAATGCATTCAGTACTTCTCCAAAGTATTTTTCACATAATTCTTCATGCTCTCCAGTTCCACCAAAATTACGTGCTAATGCCATTTGAATATTATCAGTAGTCATTTCTTTTGATGAAAGACTTTTAACCAAAGCATAATAATCTCGAAGACCATGGAAATTTGGGAACGTTTGCCCATTTTGTTTTGGAAGAGAAAAAATTACATACAGCAGATCCACCACTTTTGAATAGATTTGAGAAGCAAAGATTAATAATTAATGATATATTGACAGATGAGGAATTTGAACTTGTTGCTGAATTGAATAGCTGGGTGAAAAAATTTTCTACAGTTTCAGGAAAAAATATAGGATTTCAATCACACAATAAATTTAAACAACAAGACTTATTTATTGGTTTTGATTCCAATGAAACCATACAAAGTTTGATTATAAATATAAAAAGAAAATATCCAGATGATGACAATGAAGAAATACTTGAAAAATGCAAAGAATGTCTTGTTGCTATAGCAACTTCGGATGGTATGGTTAGATCTGAAAATTCTTTATTAAATCATGAAGAGGTACTTAAATGGAAAGAATGTTATTTTAAAATACAACATCATAATAGTCTTTTTGATTATTTTAATGCATTATTGAAACAAAATGATCCATATATGCCAGAAGCAGAAGGAAAACAAGTTATTGTTAATACATTTTCAAACATTAATACTGATATAGAAGCTTGTCTGACAAATAAGATCAGTTGTCAAGTAGATAAACTTTCAACATTTAAATCTGAAACACAATTTCAAAATAGAATCAAACATTTTTGGCAGGAATCTGATAAACAAATGTTAATTCTTCAATGCGATATAACAACTGTCAATGTGGGATGTATTAAATTAGCTAAATTTGTTATTGAACAATTACGTGGAGAATTTTTAATTAAAAGACGCAATAGCAATAAAAAAATTCCAATGAAACATGCATGCATAATTTTACATATTCACCGTGAACAAGAAACACCTTTTGTTTCATTTAATTTCATGTGTGGATGGGAGCAAATTACCATTGAAACATTACAAGTCCAAGATAAACCTTTATCCAGCCTTTTGGAAAAATCTATGGCTGATATTATCAATACTACGTATCCATTTGAAGATATCCTGAAACAAGAATTGTTATGGTGTTTATCATGCATGAAATATCCACATTCACAAAAATCATTGGATCATATTAGGTGTGTATATATTTATTTATTTATTTATTTATTTAAAAATTATAATAGCAATATATTTATTTTAGTAATTGATTTTTTAAATAATAATGTGTGTTTATTCTAGGGTTCTGATTACACAGATTCCAAATAATAAAAATCTGATCACATGTTTAAAAGACAGAACACAAGAATGGTTGGAAACAAGTTCTGAACCAAATTGGCAAAATAAAGTTGCATCAGACAAAAAACTTTTATACCCATATTCTTCATTTTCAGGCGCATTACAAGCATATTTACGTATCTTTATTCGAAAACCAATTGCAAAGCTTTTATGTGCAATTGAAAGGTTATCAGCAACCAGAACCTTGCTTTTGATTGATAGACCACGAAAAATAGAAGAAGTAGAACAATCTCATAAATTACTTGAATTCTGGATAGAGTGTTTTATGGATCCAAAAATTGTAAACACAGAAGATATACCAGATCCTAAACCAGATGTATATACTATGCCTGCCAATAATTATGACCTTGAATTCCCATTTTCACTTTATTTTATGAAAAGAATTGATTCATTTAAACGGCTATTTGAAGATGAAATAAATCAGCATAAGGAAAACGAGGGAAATATTGATGAACAAACTGGTGAACTTTACCAACATTTCTTTAATGATTATACAAAAGGATTTTCAACTACTGTTATAAATTCTATACCATCATTCAAAAAACCATCACTGAATTTATTTGCGGATCTGTACTTTAATGATTTTGTTGCAGTGGTTTCATCTAATGATTCTGCTGGTAACAGAAATCCAAAAGTTTTATCATTTTTACTTCAAAGACTTATGGGAGAAGAAAAATTTTTAGATCCAGTATTCTTACATGCATATTGGTGGAGAAATTCAAATACTGTTTTAGCTGAATTTCAATTAACTCAAATATGTCCAATGGTTATTAGTAAGATAACAGCTTGTAATAATTCAGAATCTTTTGAACATTCCCTAGTTAGAGAGATTGCAGGAATAATGTTACAGAATATTAGTGAATCACGAAATTTAACATACAATTCATATATGTTTGAACAGTGGCAACGTGATGTTACAAAAATTTTATCATTTGGAGCAAAAGTTTTGAAAGGTCAACCATTGCCTTCACTTCAAATATTACGTATTTGTAATGATTTTATATCAACAAAAGCCATTCCATTAGCTAATGTCAAAGAAATAATTACAATTGGAAAAAATTCAAGCCAAAAAGAAATGCTTTCGGCTGAGTTTATTAATAAAGTATTTGATATTCTTTATAAAATGGAACCAAATGAAAAGAACCTTATTTCAAGAAGATCATTTATTCTTAGATGTCTTGATATTGTTGATCTTGAATCTAAACTTAGACTGCAATTATATGGTAAAATTTTCAGCCAAAGACCATTTCCACTTATGAGTGCAATAATACAACGTATATTCTTGCAAGAAGATGAAGATGAAGATGAAAGTATTTTTTTGACTATTTTAGAAAATCCAGGTTTGGCTATCCGTGATTCAGCAAGATTAAATGTAATAAATACTTGTCTTAAAAATCAAGGACTTGATTCTATGATGTCAACATTATGCTGTGATGTTATTCAAACATTATTTGAAACATTTGAATTATCAGATTTAGCAAATTATTTTGGATTTGCAGCTAAAGCTATAACTAATCTTGGAACAGAAGCATTACAAAAAATAACTGCAATTGCTTTTCTTAAAGTATTTGTTGAAGGATTCTGGAATGAATGTATTCAAAGACACAATTATCAGCAACCAATAGTTTTCGATCTAATGGAAACTGATGGAGCAGTTTTAATTAAAGAAATTAATGATTTTATGAGCATACCAAATCCATTAATCCATTCATTAAAAATATATTTTCTAAGAATTTTACGTAATCGGCACAATCTTCCACTCAATGACGTAAAACAATTTTGTAATAGACAAAATAGAACACTTCCATGGCTTGCAAGTATTGCATGGGAAGACAATTCTCAAAATAGACTTTCATTTAATCCTTACTGGGCCTTAGATATGTATGCAGAAGCTGATAAAGGATTTTCTAGTTTATACTCACTTAAAAATAAAGCACCAATTAAGATCTTCCTACAATCTGTACAAAAAAACGAATCAATGGGACATAGAATTGCATTTGGTGGAGTAGTTGTACAACGTATACATTTAGTCCATGCATCAAATGAATGGTCTCTTGATTATGATAATGCCAGTAAAGATCTTAGAACTGAAATTAATGGAATGAAAACGCTTACACCACTTTATAGACAAATAATTGACAATATTATACAAAATAAACAGCCATTACTTGCAGAAACCATGCAATTGCACCTGATGTATTAATTGCCACTGATGTCTATCCACAAAAATTACTAAAAACTCGTCGTCTATTGGTATATAAATATATTCTCCTTTTTAAAAAGTTTTTTGACAATCAAAAACAAGAATAATTTATTTTTTTTTTTTTTATTCATTGTCACATTTTGATATAAATAGAACACATTGACGTCAAATTTAGATGATTATAACCTACAAGCAACAGCGTCATCATCATCCAACAACATTCCATTTTCATTACGTGATAGAAGAAAATCAATGGATTCTTTGTCATTAACTTCGTCTGTAACATCGTTACATTTAAAACATATTACCTCCGACACAGAAGATGAATTTCAACATATACCTAATAGTTACAAATCTCTTCACTCGTTATTTGTTGATGATGATAATGTGACACAATATGGATCCACTTCATCTGTCCCTTCTATAAAGATATCTGGACAAAATAACAATCATTCTGATATTTGTAAACAGCATCGTAACTATCGATCAGAATTGGTTCATACTATTCTTACTTTGTTATGTAAATATTACCATTTATGTAGATCAATCACCTTACAGGTAACATTTAATCTTGATAATAGTTATAATAATGGTAATGATCTTATTATTATAATAATAAAATATATGATAAATATCTATATTATTATTTGTACCATTATATAGATGGCTACGGAGGTTCTGTTGGAGCTTTTATATTACAATGGATCAGGTGAATGTCTAACTCCAGATCAGATTGAATTAATGAATGTATGTGATTCATTTTACGAGTGTATTTTACTTCCTTTCCCACCAAAATAAAAATTAGCCCCCGATTAATTTTATATTTGTCTACGATAGAAAACTGAAAGAGATTTACAAGAGAAATTAAAAAAATATTTTTCAGAATCTTCAGAATTTCCTTTGGAACAAATCGAAAAAGCTCTCGAAGAATCAATGTGTAAAGTATCATACTTATGATTATGATCATTAATATTATAATTATTATAAGATTATCTAAATTTTAAAAAAATATATTTGATTAGTTGGGGGTGATAAGTATGTTAGTGAAATTATAATGAATGCAAAAATATTATTACCACCACCACCACCAATACCACCATTGCCGATATCTACTGATCCTACAAAAAGAAAACCAGTTGTAAAAGAAGATAATTCTGAAGGTAACCATTTATTTATTTAAATAATTAAATGAAACAATAATAATTAATTATAAATGAATAATGTAAATAACACAAATACATTTCTAAATAAATACTAAAACACTACATATAGATATTGTTAAATGTGTCAAAACTCTTAATTTAATTCGACAATCTCGACTATTATTATCACGACAAACAATATCCGAAGAATTCAATTTTGAAAATGATGAATTAAATGAAGATCAAGAATTGGTATATCATAATATAGCAGATGAAGAAAAAATTGCATTAGCAAAAGAAATGAGCCTAGCACAAAATCAAGAACAACATCATAAACCCCCAAAAAATCTAAATGATCTAATTACAGAATATGATAAATCTCGAAAAAATATAGCAGCAGATTTAAATAATAATAATGATGATGATTCTACTATTTCTTCCAACGTTGAAGAACTAGAAATATCTGTTGATAAAAGAAAGTTAACGGTTTTAGAAAAACTTGGGATTGAATTAAATGAATAAGTAGGTGAATAACTTGTGCGTATATAAATATATTATATATTTCTGAGTAAAAAAAGTTAAATTTTGTAAAATTATTTTTATTACATTCTACGTATTTTTATTATACATATGTATAAATAATTATAAATAAAAGCCTTATATAATAATGTTTTTAAAAACATATTTTTATAAAATAAAATAATTTTAAAAATTTTTTCCATTTACAAGACCAGCTTAAACAAGTGGAAAAACGACCAATTATTTTGTTGATTCTTCCTGACCAGGAGAGAGAGACAAACATAATAGAATGAGATGTCCCACATCATATATTAATTTTCATATATGACAGATCTTTTTTTCAATAGTAAACTTTGAATGATTATAACTCTTTAAAGAATAGAGATACTGACTCCGAGTTAAGTTTAAAACATACTAGAGAAATAGGACAATAAAGTAATAGAGCCCTTTTCTTATTTTAATATAAACAATGGCATTTATTTTAAGCTAGAAAATCAAAGTAAAAGTTGCGAATATATGTTACAAAATTTTATGCAAGTAAAATTGTAAAAAGCTCTCGATTAGTTTAAAGAGCATCAAAAAGTGAATCTAAAACATAAATTTTTATTTGAATATGACATATAGTTTAAGAGTTATTTTAAGTTTTGTAATTGTGCGAAGTTTGCCAATTTGTATAAAAATTTTTTTGTGGCGCCAAAAAAATAATAATAAATCCGCAAAACCTCTAAAAAATCCTTATTAATGAAATGTGATCAACTATGTTTGTAAATCATATGATGTGAGACACCCCAATAGTTGATCACATATAAATTTTCATTAATAAGGATTTTTAGGGGGGTTTTATATGGCAAGCCAAAATGGACAAAAGGCCGTTTGAATTAAATGCTAGAAATTTTCAATGTAGCGTTAAGAAAATGGTGTGGTGCGAATCATCTAAAGACATCATGTGCTGCGCCACTTACCGAAAATTTTTATGCTGATCTTGCTTTATAAAGAATCTAATATATAAAATAAATCCAAATTTGTAAAAGATCTGTGACTTTGTCACGTGAATAATTGGTAAATAATCTGTAAATTGCA
>CAUDNR010001424.1:0-12567 GCA_958430865.1 Entrophospora sp. SA101 | reverse complement strand
CTTTTTGTTTAATTGTCAATGTTGATTTTTGTTGATTATTAGTAAAATCAACTACAGCTACAATTTCATTCTCTTGTTCTAGTGTCAATCCTTCTTTATAAACATCATCAATATATTCAATCACTCTGTTGGCCACCTGTTCTTCTACAAATTCATACAATGCTACTATATGTTTTAAGGATAGATCTGCATTTAATAAATTTGCAAATGCAGGTTTCATCATCAATAATGACAATTTCATCCATTGTTTCACATAATCTTGTATTAACATGTCCTCCTGCCCAATTGTTTTTGCAATAGTCGAAGAAAAAGATACAGGGATATTTATTTGTGCAATTATAAATTACCTTGTGACATTACAAAATAATTTCTTGCAAGAAATCACAAAAATTCCAAATGGATCTTGTAAATCATTAAAATTTTTAGAAAAACCACCTCAAGTTGATGTGGGATCAACATCCAGTGATGATAGTAGTAGTAGTTCAACAACAGCTCAAGCCAATAATCCACAAGTATCTAATCAATATTATATACAATCATCAAGAGCAAGCCAATTAAGAAAATCAAATGTAATTGATTATGAGTGGGATGAAGATATTCTTCAATATAGTCAAAGAATCCTTGCTATTGGACGTGGTGATGATGTTATTTATGACTTGCAAAAGATTGAACTTGAACTTGCACGTTGGTTGGTATTTGATAAAGCATATATTGAAACTGTACAAGATTTACCATTATATTTAGAACCATTTTCATACCATATGGAATTGTTCCAAGGATATTCGAGAATTCTCAGTGACATTAAAAATATAATTCCACAAGAACCTATTCCTACTGAAAAAATATTATTGATTAGAGGAGAAGCAGGAAACATAAATAATAATATATTTGTATCATCAACACAATATACAAATAATTATGTTTTAGATGATGCAAGTGACATTTTATCATCACTAGAAGTACTTTTATGTTTCGTTAAGCGCAATGCAGTAGGGCAGGAAGACACATTAATACAAGATTATGTGGCACAATGGATGAAGTTATCATCATTGACGACAAAACCTACATTTGCAAATTTATTAAATGCAGGTCTAACCTTAAAGCATGTAGTAGCATTATATGAATTTGTAGAAGAACAGGTGGCCAACAGAGTGATTGAGTATATTAATGATGTTTATAAAGAAAGATTGACATCAGAACAAGAGAATGAAATTACAGATGTAGTTGATTTTACTAATAATCAACAACAACCAACATTGACAGCTAAGAAAACACCAAAGAAAATACCAGCAGATGCACTTATTGTAGCATTGAAAAGATTTATGTTGAGATTTTTGTCAGTAGAATCAAAAGATTACTCAAAACATCCATTGAGTGTTTATTTAACAGATATAGATTTGAATTTCTGGTCTTCAGAAATTGATGAAGCAGTAATTGATTTATTTCCAGAAACATTATTGGCTTCACACACATTTGAAATATATAGATTTTGTGTAAGTCAAATTGAAGATGCTATTAGAAAACAAATACATGAATCAAAAATAAAACCAACTGGACAAAGTAGTAATACAACTGGACAAAGTAGTAATACAACAAGAAGCAAAAAGGGTAAAAAACCAGGAAAAACAGGACACAGATTTGATATTACGTAGACAAGAACATTTATATTATTATTATTTACACTTTCTATTATATTTTTTTAGTTACTTTTTATATAGTTATAACGTGTAAAAATTAAAGTTTTTTTTCAAAATAAAAATTTTTTTTAAAAAAAAAATTAAAATTGTTCTAATACTCTAATACTGCAAGAATCCAAGATAAAAAATAAACTATTACTATATCTATTATATTAAAAACGTTGCGTTCACGTGTCCTAACGTTTAGAATGGCGCCCACGCATAAATAAACGTAACGTTTAGGCTGCCACGCATAAATAATTTTTTTGAATTGTTCAATAACGCAAATAAATATGTTGTGATGCGTGGCGTTTTAGACCACCACATGCAATCTATCTATTATTGTATCATTGGGTTACGTTTAGACTACCACAAGCACGTAAATAAATATGTTGTGATGCGTAACTTTTAGACTACCGCATGTAAATGATTTTTAATTGTGATCCAACAAAATTCCACAATAAAATATTATATTTTTCATTAGTATTAGTTTTTGATTATTCTCTAACTTTGATAATGTGACATGAAATCAAATTTAACAAAATTATGTCAATCAAAACTGTTATTTTTTTAAATCTATACATATTTATAATAAACGCAACTAAACTTATTAATGCTATGAATTTACAGTATTAAATAATTTCGAATAAAAAAAAAATTTACAAGATTATTTATAGTGTGCTCTAGATGTAAACCGTCAGCGAAGCAGACGGTTTACACCTAGTATATTATTAATTATTTTTAAGGCAAACTCACGTTACACCTCAAATCGGATTAAGTATAAATAGGAGGTAAAAATTCAAAAAATTTATTTTATTTTATTAATTTCATAACTCTTATTAAATATAAAAACCTAAAACTATATTTGTTATTATTCATAAAAAATCAAATTGCAAATATACTTCTCAGTAATTTAACGAAATGCTTACTTTACAAGCGAATTTTCCTATAGATTCTTGGTTCAGCTTTTCTCTCTTATATTGAACTTTATCTATCTATACAGAAGGGAATATAAACCTATTATAACATTTTCAAGAACCACCTCTATAATATAAACCAAAAATCGATGAAAATAATTAATTCAATAGAGCCTGAAAAAATTATAAATCAAGTAAATTAATTAGTGGTCAAAGCACGCTGAGAATGTTGAACTGCGGAAAGATTTCAAATGTGATTTTTCATTGAAGAAATGATTTTGATAACTGAATACAGGAAAAATCCAAGCAGTGTTCTCAGGATAATGAAATATCAGAAATTTACCAAATCACCAAGCACCAAGTACCAACTATATAGTTCGATAAACGGGAAAAGAAGATGGATAATTAAACAAAACTTGGAACCAAAAGAAAGGAAAGATTTAAAAAGTATTGATCGTTCAACAATTAAAAGAAATAGGAATTAAAAGAGAATCCAAAAAGGTGCCAGTCCAAATGTTCTTCTACTAAGAGAAAGGAGAGGCAAACAAGAGAAAAGCTGTGGGACACTGTTATATAGAAAAATATAATAAAGAAAATTTATACCCAATCCAAAATCAAAAAAAAAAAAATTAACCTTTATAAAGAGGATCAAAAAAACTAAATCTGAAATAAGGACAAAATAACGAAACAATATAATAATATAACAATAAAAACTTGGCAAATTCCAAAGAAGGAATGTCCATAGATTTAATCGAAAGTAAATTAGCAAAAGAAGTTTTCGATTAAAGAACGAAAAAATTTAAGGTGAAGTAAAAATATAATATATAATGACCGTCGGGGAAGTAGCACTTTTTAAAAAAATTTGCATTAGTAACAGACCATTTGGCTTAGGAAAAAATGCCCGTAATGATTTATATATATGGGACATATAAATGGGGCTTAAATCCTCAGTCCATTATAGAACAAGATACATTATAGAAATATCCATTCATTATAGGAGAGAGTGAACTGTATATAGAAATAACGATTTGCTTAATTTTTTCTTTTAATCAATATTCTTAGATTTAATGGCCATTTTTAGGTATTATTTCTAAACAAGGATACAAGGAACAAGAAGGCAAAAAATATTTTTATTTTTAATATTTGATTTGGTTAGAAATTGTCTACGTATAAGCGTACCAAGAAAAAGGTCACTTTCCTCAACCAGAAAAAAAGACATTCAGAATTGGAAAAATGAGAAATGAGAACGGAAGCAGCAACAAACCAAAGGTTAAAAGGAGGTATCGAGAAATAAAGGTAAAATGTATTATTTATATAGATTACATTTGTAGTTTATATGAAAGGTCAACACAATACTTTGGTCTAGGATGCACCCAAACGTTGTTGAATGGTAAAAACTGTTAACAAAGATGGACAATGACAAACTCAATTGACATGATTCAACAAATTTGCGGTTCTAAGATTAATGGTGATATCTCTTCGTTGGGTTTAATAATCTTTTGCTTTCATTTACCATTGACTTGGATAGTGTTATGAATCAAGATCTTAAATTTTTAATAAACATCCATGTTAATACACGGCTAATAAATTGGATTAAGAGCTTATGCAATGTTCAAAATTCTGAAGTCATATTTCCGGCCTATACTAATGAAATTTAAGAGATACAAGTCTGTCAAAAAGCTTTAAAATATCTGTATGTATTTTTAAATATATTATAATTTTAAAAAGTATAGCAAGTATAATCAAATTGACATTTTAGGGATAAAAATGTCCAGGTGAAGGAAACGAATATGACTTCTGGCGGGTTTTAAAGAATGGAGGGATTATCGATCTTATCAGGAAATTTTCTCTCTCAATTTTTGGCGAGTTTATCGAGACCAACAAGTTCTGGTTTGATTAATAACTAAATCTGAAAATGATCGAAGCAAGCTTAAAAGATATATGTGAAATTTCTACCAAGTAAACTGAGTGCCCATTTCTCAACACCTATAGATGACAGGTTCGTGCAAGGAATGGAAACCGTTCCACGTTATTAGCATAGATTTAGTTTTTATATTTAAATGATTTTTGCAGTTGGAATATATTTCTAATATATTTTATATAATAGAAATTATGATAATACTAGCAACATTTTGTTATATTGATCACATCTTATAGCAGCATGCCTGCAATTAATAACTAGAAAAATTTACTCCTCCATACTGCTGAACATTTTAAGAAAATAGTAGATGATATAAATGTCTGTATGGATGTGTTGAGTGATGGCTTTTTTGCACATGCATCAAACCTTGCAGAAGATTTTATATATAATACATCAATAGCAGAGGATAATTTTTGAATGTTTTAATTTTCATTTTACATTTGAAAGGTAATTATGTATGACCAATATTTGTGTATTTCGTAGGGTTTATTCAAGACATTGAAAAGGTCAAACAAAGAAGTACCAATATACTACAGAATTTGACTATCTATTATTATGAACCATTATCGCCATTAATTATTATCAAAATTTTCATTGTTATATTAAATTTCATAAATTAAATCTGATTTTGATTTATTTATTATTTTCACTTTTTTAACATGCAATATTAATAAAAATATATATATACTGACTGTGGTTTCAAAGGATCAACAATGTAAAAATAGTCCTTCAAATCTTTGTGATACAATGAAGTTTGTTAAAATTTCCTACTTTGTACTTTGGAATCAATGGATAAATAAACAATTATTAATAGCCTATAAATATTACCAGAATTGTTAATATATATATGAGTAGCAAATACTAATGAATATAAAAGCATTCCATTTTTTGAAAGTAAGTTGTGGTTGTTCAACTTGGAAATAAAAAACTAAAAGATTGGTGAAACTGTGGGGGAGGAGCTTCTTTAGATGAATGAATCAAAGGCAGATCCAGAAAATATATATTCAGAATTCGTCAACTTATGGATGAATTAAGACCTGAGTTCCTTGTACCTGTTCGATCATCCATGCCAACAACATTAGACGAAACGATTAACAGATTAAAGGCTGTTTCAAATGCCTTTGGTTGCTAGCCAAGTTTCAAAAGAAAGGTTTTCTGAGCTTTCAAGTTCTTTACAAGACGTGTTCTTGACGGCTCAGCTTATATCAAATCAATAAGTGCTAGCGGATATCTCAAAGAGAAAGCTTTATCAAATAAAAAGAACTTTCTACAACTGGATCACAATACACCTCTTTGTTAAAAAACATACCTTAATATGCCGGGTAGGCTTATTTTAAAGATATAAGAAATCATATAATGAACAGTGGTCTTATATTGAAGAGTTCATGGTGTTGTAAAGAAAATGCCTTAATGAAAAACAAAAATGAATGGTAACTGACAAAAATATTGCTATCGTTGTAAAAATTTTCTTGAAAATTATGATTACCAGGCACAGGGAGAAATATAAATCGATTAACTCAATCACTTGTATTTTACCAGCAGAAATGAGCTGTGAATCAGTTTACAGAAATTTGAAGAAAGCACGTAGCAATTTGAAATTACAATTAAAGTATGATGCTTTTCGTAGTACATTATTCATGTTCGCGAAATAAATGTCTCTCACGTGACTAATACGATCACCAAGATAAACTCGTCTTCCTAATTTTGAAACTTTGGTCTTTGTGTAACAGATTTCAAAAAAAAACTTTTTTATTATGTCGCTGAATAATTTTTTGAGAGAGCGAATTTAAACAAAAACAATAGGTTACGAGGATCAAACTGAACAGGGTATTTATTAACAAATAGTTTTGGATATCATTAGATTATTTCTCAAGTCAAAACTTGTTATTATTTTCTTTTATTCAAGAAAAGTTATTGCCGAAGTTTGCCAAGTACATTGAATTCGAGTTGTTTATAAACATAATGCCTCATTAGAGGACTACTTCCTCGAATATGTCTAATTAATTAGCTTTGACGACGTTGCATACTAAGTACCTCATCGACTTTGTCGATTTTTGTAGTCTCAATCGACTTTGCCGACCAATATAAATTAAATAACGCGTACGCCGAAATACAATGTGACAAAATATTAATATAAATATTAATAGAGTAATAAAGTAACAAATAATAAAGTAATAAATAATAAATAATAATAAATAAATAATACAATAAATGACTAAAAATAAACAAGATAATGTCAATAAGAGAGGTCAAGTAACGTTATTAATCTAAAGGCGTATTCTGTAATTCATCAAGAAACTTACATAATTTCAAAATTGAAATCAAACTATTGCAGCAAATAATAATAATTCTACAACTCGGAATCTTATTTGCCAGACTCAAAAGGGTGGTACGGTGCAATTTTAATAATGGCTCATACATTCATTCGATAAAATTCGAATTTCAAACTATATTTGTTTTTTCCATTTCGATTTCGATTTCGGAGCTCGGATTTCGATTTTAGTCGAAAGTTTTTAGATTGATTCAAAATGTGAAGCAAAAGAAGTAAAATGACCTTTTAAATTTAATTCTATCCAAACACAACTCGAGCCACTCTTCTACCAATAATTCAACAAACAAACGAGTTAAATAATCACAATTTTTAAACCAATAAGAGAAATAAAATTTATGATTGCTTTTATTTTTATAACATTGAAATATTATTTAACCGGTCAAAAGACCGGTTCCCAAGATCACATTTAAAAAGCCGGTCTTTCGGTTCTGCCCGGCCTTTGAATTTAAAGCCGGGACCGAACCAGTACAACCATAACTTTCAGCCAATGAAATCAAACATATCCATTTTCACCAGATAGTGGGTGCGGTACCCATCTGATCCCTGAAATTTCCTTCTTTGTGACATACATAATAATCGATATGCAGTATTCTTTGTAGTTCACGATAATAAGTAAATAAATATACTTGATTAAAACTTGTTATATAAATTTACAACCATTGAGAATTGAGAATTATGTATTAATTAAATTCATTACTTGCATTATATGAGGAAATCAGATTTGATTAAATTCATCTTTATATAGCTTCCTAATATGTGAGAATTAGAAAATAAATGCAATAACGTTAGTCTTTCATTGTTTTCTTTAAATTACTCAGATTACATAACGATTTGTTTTTTCTTGAGAAGCATTTTTGTGCGCTTATTATATATAATTGGATGAGAAGAGAAAGCAATAATAGAATTATAATAGGAAAAAGATAGCCCGAGTAAAAAAAAATTATGTTTAAAATCAACGATTTAATAATGTTCTTGAAATTTTTTTTTTTGAGAAAATTGAAAAGAAAATATTAAGTTTTTATTTCCTTGCTTTTTTTTTAATCGTGCTATTTTTTCTTTTCTTTTTCTCCAAAAAAAAATTTTTTTAATCGGTTAATTTCGATTTGGTCGGCTCGATTCGGTTTATCCGATATATTATTCTTTTTCGTGTAATTATTTAATTAATTTTTTATTTTGGAAATATTTAAAAAGCAAGCTTTACTAATTAATTACTAATATTTTTTATATAGTTATTTTCTACGCTATTTATTCGAAAGGTAAGAATACCCATAATATATCTAATCAAAGTAATTATAACTTGATTCAATTTTTTTTAAAAAAAATTCATCATTAAAACTTTCCTTCCCTTTTCTATAAAGAATATCCCTGATTCAAAAACAAGTAATCGATCGTATTTTCGTTTATCATTCCAAAGATTTCCCAGACTTGTAATCATTATGAAGTACACTCACTATTCACTTTAATATAAGCACACTTTTAAGCATCTATTTTTTTTTGTTCTTAGGGGTTATAAGGTTTATATGTGTATATATATATATGTTATATATTTTTATTAATGTTAAGAAATAAAATTATGATTTTTTTTGCATGAATTTAATTATTGGGTTCAGTCACGTATCAATTTTTTAAAGGGGGTTTTTTTTGTGAAAATATTTTTTGTGGAGAATATTCCGGGGTGCTTATGTTTATTATTATTTTTATTGTTGTGCTTTACTGTAACATGCATGCATTATGCACTTTGCGTAATGCATGCATGATTAATAATTATTGCATGATCAGCATTTAAAGTCAGTACATTTACGGGATTAAATGAACATCCAAATGTAGAGGTTATCCTTTTTTGAGTTGTTTGTAATCCATTCTGCCGGTCGCCAATGTAAAAAACAAGGAATTTGTGAAAATAATAGTAATTGCCAAAAACAACACTCCATTCATCAATCCCTTCAGCTGATTCGATTCAACGAAGGTAATAGTCGTTTAAAAATTAATTTTAAGCATTAGAAATTATTACATTTTTACTTGCGTGAGGGAAGGGTCTATACCACAAGCACCTACTCCAAGACAAGTTTATTTGCCATTTGTAATAGACGAATTGTCAAAGATGATTGACTGTTCAAGAAACATGCTAAACTAGTATCCATTCAGAGTTTAACATACTTTGTCTCTGATTCAGCATAATACAATAAAAAATCCTTTTGTGAAGCCTTGAAACCATTTACGTCACAAACTAATTCATATATACATTGTAATGGGTAAGCAAATACTGTTGCAATTTTTTACTAAATATAAATTTAATTAATAAACACTACTAATTGATTAATTATTATTCAAATAGAACCTAGTGAACGTTAAATATGTCAAGCTGGTTAAATATTATTTTGTTAAATCACCAGCACGGTACGCAAAAGGTTTAGTGGAGTCCTTACACCAAGAAAAGCTCCACTTCCAATACAAACATGTTGCATACTGGAAAGATTTTCTTGTCTTCGAATTTTGGACATGAAACTCTTAATGAAGTTACATCTCTACTGAATTATCATCATGGTATATAATTTTTGATAGACAAATTGGTGCAGGATCTTGATCTTTTTATTTTTTCAAACACAAAATGAGTCATTTTACATTACGTTGAACTTAGACTTTCACTTATATATTAACTAGCCATTTTTTTTTGCATCAGTGAATTAGAAGAAAGGATTTTAGGTCATTATTTTTTAATCCAGATTATTTTTTATCCAGTTATCATATTCCAAATCATCCTGGACAAAATTTTAGTGCATATCAAGTATTTAATCCTTCGTTCCTCCTTATAACAAACATATCAGGGAAAGATATCGTAACTATAGTATAATTACTGAATTACAAGATCCAAGCGACGAATTGTTTCAAATGATATTGATTTAAATCAATATTGGCTAGGTATGTTACAATAGTTTCTAAAATTGCGTGGAACGATGCACATTTCTCTTTTGGATAACGATCACCAAGACTTAAACTATCAGCTGTTGACTCATTAAAGAAATCAATTATATTTACTTTTTTATGTTCAATTATGCAAAAGATCCAATAAAAAAATTCATTTGCATAATTTACCTGCATAATTGATGTTTTATTCCTGCATAAAGTCATGTTCTTTTACATATCAAACAAAGAAATTTTAGGATTGTCGATTGTAATAGTGTCGCAAAAAAATTAACTTTAGAGTATGATTATAAGTCATGTGATTTAATATTTGTTGGAAAAAAATTTTATTGGCGAAGAATTTTGATAACATACACGTGACAAAATAAAATATGATTCTAGCATTATAATTTGGGCGGAATATCAATTTATCCCAATACCAACTAAAATTTAAGATAACTCGCACCATTTTAACCATTTTAAAACGTTATATCTCGGGTTAAAACTCGATCGATCCAAAATGTCTTAAAGTAAGTAGTTCAATAGGTTTCATCAAGATCTATCAGTTTACATTGTTTATTGAAAGTTATACGAAGATTTGGTTCATGTCAATTTTAAGAAGACCAATTACACTAACTAATAATATGATTTGATTTTGATGATGTTGAACCGCCTGGTCTCGTGCTCTGCATATGATCATTACAGAAAGTTCAAATGTAATTTAAAAGAACTTGTATTTGACACTTTAGAAGATATTCTTTAATTGGAAATTAGAATAGGGTTTAATGCAAAACAAACCCTTCTAAATAGAAGCTTGGATTGTTAGTCATTATGACTCAACAAAAATCATTCTTGTTATTGTATCAATGAAAGTCCGTTGGATTTATTGCTGAGCTATTTAAACAGTCGGTAGACATTCAGTACTGTACTCTTTTGCATTCTTGTACTGTATGATCTGCAAATCAGCATTTCTGTATTAAATGTTGCGAGTACAGAATCCATTTGTGGGGGGTGCTGTGTACTGTATGTTGGTGTATGACTTTTTTAAAAAAATTTCTATTTTTGTAGACCATACGATACAGGAATGCAAAAGAGTACAGTACTGAATGTCTACATACTCCGATTTAAATAGCTTTAGCATTTCTCAAAGCTCACGAATTTCCCCTCTTTAAAAATTTTTCATCTTGTTCTTGTTCATCTTGACTTTTTACAATTATGCGAATCAAAGTAGTCGAAGGCATATAAAATTTGCATAAATTAAAAGTTTCATCATCAAAATAAGGATTAATATTAGAGGTAAAACGTATTCAACTACTTTTCACGTAAAAAACAACGTCATGATGCTGAAGATGAACCTGATAGAAATGCAATAAAACAAAGATTCTATTGGTTACACGCATAGAAACCCATTTTTGGAAAATGGATCCAACGTCGTCTCTTTTGAGCTTCATTAACATTGTTTGCAATTATTTCTATGAAAATTCTATTATTATTTGCATTGTTATTTGCATTGTTATTTGCATTGTTATTTGCATTGTTATTTGCATACATTATTGGTATGAATTGTTAAAATTAGTTTGGTACCTTAGTCCAAATTGGGAGATTATCAGGAACAGTATCAATAATTAATTCGTGGTTCACCGAAACTCGCTATCAAGTGACAAAAGTTGCATTTGTATTTTCATTGTGAAATCATGCAGCTTTGTAGATAGGAACTTGGCATTTTTCAAAAATGTAAAATAAATAATTTACTTTGGGCAACTGTGGATTCCGTGTAAAATATATATGAATTTTATGAAAAAAAAAATAAAATAATAGAGTTGCAACATTACAAAAAAATCACGGCTGTATTTTTTATGAATAAAAAAGGAATTTTATTATTTTAAATTCAAAAAAAAAAAAATTTTTGCATGCTACAGAATAAAAAATGGTCCAATTTTGTATAGCATTCATTACCTGTATGAAAAAAATTTGTAATTATTTTTTGGAGAATTTGTTCCTCCTCCATCTTTTTTCAAGAATGCCGTTTTAAAAATTACGTTAATAAATATTTTGTTTATGGTATCAGGTCTGCCACTGAAATATACTCTGGACTTCTTCAATTTCTTTGAATATATTTTTTTATATCAGGCTAATAGGGAAAAATAAATATAATACTGGTAATATCCAATGGCCGACAGAAGGTCAATGTGCTAGATCTTTACCTAACGTGAGCGAATGGAGAAAAGTTTTCTCAAAAGCAGAAAATAACTAAACCTCATACACAAACTTTATATTCATGTAGCCTTTTACATTATATATTTTTACTATTTAGGAAAGATGTTTTTCCATTTCGATGCAAAATTGGCAAATATAATACTGTTGTGCGTGAATTCATAACCAACTAAAAATAGAAACTGAAAAAAGCAATAAGGGTATGTTCCATAAAATAAACAAGGAAAAAATAATGGCTGTATTCACAAATTTAATTTTGGCGGGCTTATCCTGTGATTGGTTGATCCATAAAGAAATTAATTGGGATAATTTTATAATATGGGGCATACTGCAACAAAACCAGACAAAGTGAACATTGGTATTACAGTTTTATAATATGGGGCATACTGCAACAAAATCAGACAAAGTGAACATTTGCATATCAAGGATTTCAGGGATCAATATTTTTTTTATAGTGTTTGTATTCATGATATTCAAATATCAATCACATGAATGATATTTGAATATTGTCCGAACAATTTTGAATGAATATAAACACTACTCATGAGGAGCTTTAAACCAGTCATACATTGTTTTTCACCATGCAACTATCTAGTAGCATGTGAA
>CAUDNR010001422.1:0-15129 GCA_958430865.1 Entrophospora sp. SA101 | reverse complement strand
TTTGAGTTTGTTGGAGATTTGTATATTAGTTAAAAAATATTGTTTGGGTTAATAATTAAGTAGGATTAATAATAATCATTTTATAATAGATCTCTTTTAGTATTAAATGAATTTTTATTTATTAGACCAAATAATATTCAAAATTACCATCTAGTAGTGGTAAGTACTAATACAACCAAATTTCCAATTAATAAAAAAAAAGATGAACAATTAAAAAATAAAAAGATAAACAAATTCCTACAAACAAAATTTTTCATAAAATATCTCAACATCATCATCCATTAAAAAACGAGTATCAGTCATTACAACGAATATTAATATTGTATTATATACTGATACTTAATACAATATCCATTAAAAGGATATTAATATCCGTTTATCAAACTATGTCCGACCGGGTATCTTATTATTATCCGTTTATTATTCAAAACTCTATCCAGATATCCTATCCATTTATCAAACTCTATCTAGATATCCGCGATATACTAATAATATGAAGAAAATTGAATATAATAGTTCTACTGAATATGAAAAGGCAAGGTCTTAGTGGGCTGCGATTGTGGTTCCAAGTTTTCGAGTTCTTCCAAGAGTCTTTAATGGTGGAGTAACAAATATGATCAAGCATCTAAAAAAAATGACTTGTGCTAATAGAACTACTTACTGCAAAGATCACAACACACCCAAACATGTTTGAGTTTTATTTTGAATATAAAAATAATGGACTTATATTAATTGGTGAAATGTGTACGAAGCAGGGGATTTACATATAAAAATTTGGGGCATATTTACTAATTCAAGGAAATAATCGAAATAGTTATACAACATACAAAATTCATATCACACCAAATTTGTGCAAATCAATAGGATAAATGTGAAAAAACATGAAATCAAAAAAAAAATCTTTATTATATGTTAGAAAAAAAGAAAGTTATGTACGAAGTCGCCATTTCGAAGTTTTGGGTTAATATTTTATATATAAAATTACTTATGTCGATTGTTTTTTTATAGTTTTTTAAATAAATAAAAATCTTTTAAAGAATATAAGACGTTATATGTGATGAGTTGGGTGTTTTTATATTGGTGAAGTTTGCCGTTTTGTTGGAACAGATCATAAAGGAACAACTTCGCATATAGTAGTAAATGAGTTCTTTGTTTTTCATATGTTGGATTTGTGATGAAGCCGCCATTTTGAATAATAGTAAATTTACTATGAAATTAGCCCTATGATTTTATTAAAAAATCCCCTGGTTGATAGATGATCTGCGAATTAAGACAAAAATGATGATTGACATTGCTAAGACTGAGAGTAATTTCCTTAAAAACTATGCATTACCAAGCTCAGGGAGAAATATAAATCGATTGACTCATTACTGCCAGAAGAAATGGGTTATAAATCAGTTCACAAAGACTTTAAATTATGAGGCTTATATGATAACTGTCAACATTTCCGAAATGACCTACAATATAAAAAGGAGAGGCTAAAGACTTACTAAAGAAATATAAAGAACATCTAGCAAAAGCAAAATTAGAAAGAAGTTATTATAACAAAATACAAAATACCAAATTAGCAGAACAACAAAGGAACACCATGCTGGACTACATTTTGTTGTACACTCTTGTTCAGCATAGCGTACCATAATTGCGATTGAGTTCAAAACCACATTCTTCCCGATCAACAGGCAAGTAAGATATGTTATCTTAATGAAAGGTCCATCTGTCTGGTATTCAAGACGAAGAAATACATCTACAGTGTGTAACAAAAATAATTGGAAAAAATAAATCAAATGTTGTAGAACAACAACAGAACCAAAATGAACAGGTGATATCACATTTTAAACATCATCACTTATAGATTCATTTTATTATAAATTAATATGGTATTCTTTCAATAACCAATTCACAACGATCTTTCTTTAGTTGATTAAATTAGTTAAAACATTATTTGGAATATTATCCCATTTCTCCTTCATAAAATATTTTAATTCATCACAATTTTTTGGCATCTTCTTTCAAAATTTCGTTTAACAATACTCCAGAGGGGTTAAGGTCAGGACTGTTGGATGGCCAGTCCATTAATTCAGGAACATTTTCATTGAGAAATGCTTGGGCAATTCTACTGGTATGTTTAGGATCATTGTCCTGTTGGAATCCCCAGCATTCATTTACCTCTGGAATATGATTTCTAAGTATATCCACATAAAAATTCGCATCCATTATTTGACTAAAGCAAATAAGATTCGTTTTTCCATTTACACAAAATCCACCCCATACTAAAATTTTTGTTCTGTCTTTTGGTATGTGATGAACTGGCTTCACACCTTATGCCAATGCTCTACTGTGTTCCTGAATAATTGAAAGGCTGTCTCATCGGTGAATAACCTCTTTGACCAGTCATTATTTAATTGTTTCCTTGCCCATTCAACTCTTTTCTCCTTGTGAACCATTGTTAGCATAGGAGCAGCTTGTGTAAGGCTTTTCTTATAACCATGATTGGATAAATGTCTCGAAATAGTCATGTGAGATACTTCTATTCCTTTTTCTGCTACTTTATTTACCAATGATCTTACAGAAATTGAAGTATCTCTTCTGATAGTCTGCCCAATTGAATGTGCAACATCCGCAGTAATTTTTTTTGGCCGACCATTACCACCTTTATGCAAAATATTATTCGTCTCCTTAATTTTTTTAATATTAAAATATTTAGTAGGAAGGGGAATCTTTTTGTTAAAGTGTCAAATTCTTTGGCAGACTTCACACCCTAGTTCCATAAATGTAATAGAGTCTGACATTGTCTTTCTTGGTCAGATGTAGACATTTTGAAGTTAATTTTTTACAACAATGCAAATTGGGTTTAATTTGAATACAAAACATGCTTTTAAATGATGGTAACAATTTTCCAATTATTTTTGTTACACGCTGTATGTTCTTGATGATGAAGAACCGGTAGGAAATGGTCCTAATGGTATTATACTTGGTATGGTTTTTATAGAATTAAAAAATTAAAATAAAGAAGATTACAAAAAAAATAACTTGTAATTATTATAAAAGTTTTTGAAATACCTAATTCAAGACTAATCAAAAACTTTATAGAAAAACAAGTGTATATTGTGTGGGATCATGTTGTAGATATTGTGAAAAGATCTCCGAATTGAATAAAGCTCGATAATATATGAGGAGGATTTCAACATTTGATATTAAGTCTGGTTTATTTCAAGTTTGGCATTAAAAATTTCAACATTTTCTTTTTTGAAGCTTCTGATCCTGGCGTGGTAAAATAAAAACTCAAGAGATTGCTAACGATCCCTTCGCGAATTCAAAATTATTGATAATTAACACATTGTATTGTACGACCAAAATCGTTTTGTTCACTTTTATGAGATAGATACATCATCGTGTAAAACAAATACAATAGATTTATTCCTTATTAAAAATTATTCTATATAATCTTAATCTTGATCAAAAAAATTTGCAATATAACCGATAAGATAAACAAATGGGGTGTGGACAGCAAAAAGGCCGAATTTTTTTATAAAACGTTTTTAGAAAAAGGAATTGCAGATCTTTCTAATATGCCTGTCATATGAAGTATCCCATGCAAATATGGTGGGTATGTTTCTAAGCTCGAATGCTTTCTGCGCCTATAATACATGTAATTATTATTATGCCATTATCTCAAAAAACGACCAGAAATCAAAATTCGGCTTTTTTGGTTGTTTGCGTCCCAAATAAGGGAGTTTTTTGAAAAGACGTGTTTTGTATTTAATGAAGATTCGACGACTTTGTTAAAATTTTAAGTGATCTATATATATACAATCAAAACTCATTTCAACGAATTTATGGGACGCATATGTGAATCGCATTTAAAATTCGGTTCAAAATTATTAATCACGTTTCAAACGTTACAAAATGATCAGTAAATTTATGCCAAGTTAGGAATCAAAATTGATGTGCTAGTATAGGGTTGTGCTTCGTTCACATACAGTACTGGTACAATATGTGTTCGTTTCAACGAATCCCACGGTACTGATCACCAAGAGAAAATTCGCAATGATCGACATTGTATACACAATGAGTCAGCATAATGGACATTCGTTTATCACATCGTGACTTGGATTTCATTGGCTAAATTTTACGATGATCACCCTCCAAAAAATCACACAAAAATCAAATTTTATTGGCTTGAAGATCTTTTACAAAAACACATAATTTATAATTTATATATATATACAACTTTAAACAATTACTATTAATAAAAAATTTTATTTTTCAAATTGTCAAATATTAAAATTGTTTTAGGATGGTCAACATCCAATGTAGTTAATTGAATATGAATATAAAATGTATGCATAAAATCATAATAAATAGTTTCCTTTGCAATCCCAATCATTTTTCCTCTTTGCATTGGGTGGGTAATTAACCAAATATGAAGAAGAATGCACTTCAAAAATTATAAATGCTACAATTATGAACACATGTGTTTTTTCCTACCAAAAAAATGTAGATTTCCCATCTAATATTAACACATTCACATCATTTTGAATGATATCAAATATTCATATGTATATATCCCTTCCACATATAAATTGAATTTTACATCATGATCAATAGTTTCTACAGATAAGGCGTGTTAATTTTTATTGGGATGATATCTTTTGTGAAATAAAATGCTTGCAGATGGCATAGCATTAAGATTATGATTATGAGTTGATGCATAGCATTAAAATTATTATCATGAGTTGACACATTATTAAGATAAGGATTACAAGTTGTCGACACCATTAAAATAATGATTATGAGTTGTTGACATAACATTAGGATAAGGATTATGAGCTGCCTTTAATGTGGCATTATTTCCAAAGCTTTGAAGGAGAGTGTTTTGCATATATATTTCACACCTGTCTTTGGCATAGTCAACTTTAACCTCTTTGTATGCGTATTTTGATGGTAGTGATTTAACTGCTCTAATGGCACTTGAAATATTCAAGAAATGAACTAATCCAATCTTTTTTCCTCTGATAATTTGAATAGTATCAATATTACCATATTCAGCCAAATCTCTATGTAAAATCCTTTCAGTGAACGAATCATCCAAATTTCTAGGAGAACGTTACGTGAAGCATTGTTTTCATCAACAGCTAATTGAACACCTAAAGGTACAGCTGATGGTCTACCACAACTAACGTAAAGTTTTTGACCTTCATAAAAAATTTGTTTGGTCATAGCTTCATCATAAAATGCTTTTGCAAGAATAGCATTCATAAAAGAAATGAAGGCACAAGTGTTGTCAGGATGGAGTTTGACAGACTCTAATGGACCAACTTTGATTTGATTTATAAGTTTATAAACTTCTACATTTGATGGTAAATTTCCAAGATATACAGTTCGTCTAATAATATTTGTAGAATATTTTTGATAAATTTTTGAAGGTCGATTTATGGATTGCTTTAATCTCAACGGAGCAGCTTTATGATAATAATCAGCTATTATTGCTTGATAGAAATGTTTTGTAAATAAAAAAAAATATTTAATTTTCATTACCTCTTGTTAAAAAAACATTGTCACTACTATGATTTGGATTATACCTTGCTTTTTTAGTATTATCGTGACTTCAATTACCATTATCGTTACTACGTTTCATGATAAAATTTTGATTGAAGCTTTGAATATTAAATCTTTGGGAAACAAACGTAAAAATAATGTATATAATCTATATGTATATAAATATAAATAATGAAGAAAAAATAAAGTAAAAAGAATAAATTAATAAAGTCCCTTATATAAGTAATTCCCACGCAAATATACTTAAAAAATACATTCTAGATATAATATAATATGAATAAATAAATAAATATCTCTATATTGTCTTAATGATACAAATAAAAATTTTAATCTAATGCTGATTTCATTTTAATCGATGAAGGAAGTTGTTGATAAATGATCTTCATCTTGAACTTTAGCTAAAGTTGAATTCCTGCACCATTTCAACTGTCGTACATATCGTATACACTATATGTATTGTCGCCACGATTTATTTTTTCCTCATCTTCATTACTATTTTCATCTGAATCATTATGATAATCATCCTCATCTTCATCTTCAAGGTAATTATCAAAATCATATGGCATTTCTTCTGAATCGCTTATTTGTTCAGAATTTCTTTGTGATTTCTATATACATATATTAAAAAATTATTATTGTTAATATATCATTGAAAAAATACATGTTGTTTTTATTATTATTTATATGTATACAACGTACCTTTATACTCACAATACTATTCTTTTTCATGATAGATTTTTCAGGTGCAGAAGTGATTATAGTTGATGGTAGTCGAGGAGCTGTTTCAGTGATGTTGTCATTAGATTGGAAACGTACTGACTTTTTACGTGCTAAAGTTGGGCCATTTTTTTCTTTGTCATCACCATCACTTTACACACTGTATTTGATTGCAGATCTCGATTTAATGGGTCTTTATTAACGGGTTTGAGGATTTAGAACATAAATCGTAATAATAACAGGGGGTTTTTTTAATTGCTGTTAAACCAAGACTCGGTGTAACCAAATAAAAACGTTTGCCTTTAAATGTTGTTGTTCCTCATATAAAATCGATTCGTCTATTACTATGCGTATTTTAGACTCGGGTAATAAATATCACACGACCTTTGGTTTCAAGTTTCATGCATGCAATCTTCAAAATTAACCAACGAAAAAACATTTCCCTGCGTATATACTGATATTAAGTAAAAGTTGTCCTACGATGCAAGATTGATTTATTTACATTTGGATAAGAAAAAAATTTATAATTAAGCAAACCATTGGATCTCATGCAGGTGCATTATTATTGTTGTTACTATTGTTATTAAAATTATTAGTATGATTAGTATTAGCTGAATATGAAAAAAATAACCCAAATTGACCGAGTGTCCGTCCAATGAAGTGAAACCAGACTTTTTTTTTGTGTTTTGATATGGCTTGGAAATTAAAGAAACCAATGGTTTCTTTTGATATGGTCATGTTTATATTAATGATTGTAGATCACCATATAATGAATCTGTAAATAAAAATCAGTCGAAAATATACCATCGTCTTTTAGTACATGAAAATTATAGTGCGTTTTTTTGGCCCATTTCCCGTGATCAATTTGGATATGCATAGAAATTGAGTTGTTGCAAAAGAGACTTCAACAATTATTACCTGAAGATTAGTGAATTAATAGTAAAAAAAAATATAGAGCTGTTGATTTAATTGAATAATGTAATAAGCATTAATAACAGTAATTTTAATAATAACTACGAGATTGATAGTACACATTTAAACGAATGGATCTCAGCAAGAATAGGAATTATCTTTGACACTTACCTGTAATAATATTAGTTGGCATTTATTTTTAAAAATTAATCGAATAGTTTTTATTAATTTCTTCTATTTATCTATCCATAAATATATTATTAAAAACGTAATTACGTGTATAATTTTCAAGGTTTTTTTTCATCCTGTGAACAAAAATTATATATTAATATTTCATTTTCATTCATTGCTTACATGTATAGATTAAAACAATTATTATTAAAGTCCAATCAATCGATCAATTAAAATAATTAGATTACATAATATAAAATGTTTGTAGCTAAATAAAAATAAAATATTAAAAAAAAAAAATAAAATAAAAAAAATTAAAATACACATTAGAATTTGAGCTTTACAATAATGATTTTTATATTTTATATACATAATATGTATATAAATATAAATAATGAAGAAAAAATAAAGTAAAAAGAATAAATTAATAAAGTCCCTTATATAAGTAATTCCCACGCAAATATACTTAAAAAATACATTCTAGATATAATATAATATGAATAAATAAATAAATATCTCTATATTGTCTTAATGATACAAATAAAAATTTTAATCTAATGCTGATTTCATTTTAATCGATGAAGGAAGTTGTTGATAAATGATCTTCATCTTGAACTTTAGCTAAAGTTGAATTCCTGCACCATTTCAACTGTCGTACATATCGTATACACTATATGTATTGTCGCCACGATTTATTTTTTCCTCATCTTCATTACTATTTTCATCTGAATCATTATGATAATCATCCTCATCTTCATCTTCAAGGTAATTATCAAAATCATATGGCATTTCTTCTGAATCGCTTATTTGTTCAGAATTTCTTTGTGATTTCTATATACATATATTAAAAAATTATTATTGTTAATATATCATTGAAAAAATACATGTTGTTTTTATTATTATTTATATGTATACAACGTACCTTTATACTCACAATACTATTCTTTTTCATGATAGATTTTTCAGGTGCAGAAGTGATTATAGTTGATGGTAGTCGAGGAGCTGTTTCAGTGATGTTGTCATTAGATTGGAAACGTACTGACTTTTTACGTGCTAAAGTTGGGCCATTTTTTTCTTTGTCATCACCATCACTAGTTGATTCTTTTTCTTTTTCTTTTTCTTCTTTTTTTTCTTCTTTTTCTTCTTCTTTATTTGAATCTGATTTTTTTATTTCATTATCATGATTATTTTGTCCATCTTGATTTGCTGATGCATTGGTATTATCAGACTTTGTGTCTTTATTGGTATTATTGTCCAAATCATTACTATCACCATGTACTTGCTTCTTAGCTACAACAGTAGCCTTCACGTTTTTTACTTTTTCAGCATGTCGTTTCAATGCTTCGATATCAAATAGTGGCAGTGGTGGTGGACCTCTGAAAATTCCAGATGAAGATGTGTTTGTTGCTGTTGTTGGTTTAGCGAAAGGTCTTGTGGTGGAAGAAATTGGTAATGCTTTAAGACTATTTAGGCCTGAATTACTATTCCTTGCGATGTTCAAATCTGATGAACCAAGTTTAACAAATCCTGTTGGTTGAGATAATTTTGGTTTTATATTTGTAGTTATTTTAGCATTTGATGTTGCAGTTTTATTTGGTTCATTTACATGTTTATGTTCTATTTCAGTTTTAGGTTCAGGCACAATTGATTTTTGTATGCTATTATTGCTATTGTTGTCATCATTGTTATTGTTGTTGCTATTGTTGCCATTTTGAACTGTAATGGGGATTTCATTATCAATTATTTCAATTTTCATATTTGATTGAGAAGGTGTTACAAAATCAGATAAAATAGGGTCAGAAACCAGCTCTTGTTGGTTTTGTTCTTTGTCCATCATTTGTTCATCTTTTTCTTCATCTCCGTATTCGCTTTTTTCTTCATCTTCATGTTCAATTTTTTCTTCATCTTCATGTTCAATTTTTTCTTCATCTTCATTTTCGTTTCTTTCTTCATCTTCATATTCACTTTTTTCTTCATCTTCATATTCACTTTTTTCTTCATCTTCATATTCACTTTTTTCTTCATCTTCATACTCACTTTTCTCATCATTTTCATTTTCATCATTAACATTATTATCATTATCTTCCGCTTCTTTCACTGATTCCTCTATCACTAATTCATAGTCCTCGTCGTCTTCCTCTTTCGCTACTTCTTTTTCTTTAATTGGTGAAGATGGTGTTAGTAGTGGTGATTGAATTCTTGGTGATGGAGGGGGAAGTGGGAGTTGATTTGTTGGTAATGGTGACTGTGGTTCTTGTGTAATGTTATTGTTGTTAATGTTATTTTGTTCTGAAATAGGTATTACTTCAACCTTTTCTATTTTCATACTTGATTGTACAGGGGTAACAACGGTTGTTGGAGTGACCAAAGGTTTTATAAATTCAATAGATTTATTAGAGTCTTGATTATTTAAATTTAATGGAGTAGGAATTTTATTTTTATTAGATTTAAATGATTTTGGTGTAGTATCCATCTCATTATTGATGTTAACATTGTTGTTATTCGCTGATATTTCATGATAATTTTCTTCTTCTATTGAAATTCTAGGAGAAATTGCAGGAGGTGGAGGCATTGATTTATCTGTGGTGTCGGGGGTTTCTATTTTTTCAATTTGAAGAATACTTTGATTTGGTTCAACAAAGTTCATTTGAATATTTTGATTTGAGGAAGGTTTTTCATCAACTTTATTATTACTGTTATAATTATTTTCGTTGCTATTGTTAACATTATTATTATAACTGTTGTTGTTATTGTTATTGTTATAACCATTATTGTACATATCGCTCATATTTAATATAGGACTAGGAGGAGATAAAGCTTGTGATGGCTTTATTATTGGTGATTCAATATAGTTTGATGTTGATGTTACTATTATAGCAGGGTCAACCTTATTATCATCAAGATCGTCATCTGTATCATCTCCTGTGAACTGAGATAACATTTTTGCTAAATCTTTTAATGGATGAGAATCGGGACGTTCTCCACCGTGACCAATGAGTGGTGAAAAACCAATATTATCACCAATGTCCATGCCACTTGTCATTTTTTCTATTTCTTCATGATCAATGACCACATGTCCTTGATTATTGTCTTCATAATCATCATCATAATCATCATTGTCATCATCATCATCATTCATATTAATATTCCTATCAGTTATTATTGGATTATTAATTAACTTAGGTGATGATGGAATTGAAGATTTGATTGTAGGTGAAGATGATGTTGAATTTATCATTAACATTGGATCAATATTTTGTGTATGCAATTTTAAACCATTGTTTTGATTTTGATTTTGATTATTATTATTTGACATTTGAGTAGTAGGACCTGGCATTATTGGTGGTGGTAATGGTACTGGTGCCATATTATTATAATTATTATTTGCGTTGTATGGTGGTTGTGTTGATGGTTGTGCTGATGGTAGTGTTGATGGTGGTGTTGATGGTGGTAGCGGCATTTGTTGTAGTAATTGTGAATTATATGAATCATTATAATTATTAAGATCATCATAGTTATTTATGTTATTCATATTATTATTATAATTGGAATTGTCATCTGATAAAGGTATATTGAAATATTGATCATTGTATTGGTTATTATCATTATAATCTTTTAGTGTGGCTAAAGGTGGTAGTTGTTTATCAATAGTGGTAGTACCTTGGAATGTTTGAGAAGGTCCATTTGATGATGGTGGTGGTAATTGAGAAGGGGGCACAACCAAAGTGAAATCTTTGAACTTGTCATCATCACCACCATTACCAATAGATCTTTCAGAAGCTCCATTGGAACGTTTAGAAGTAAATTTGCGTCTAATAAAAAATCCTATTAAACCTGCGACAACCAAACCTCCCATAACAATGCCGGCCCAACCTGTAGCACTAATATTATTAGTAACAACCCGATTGTTTTCAGAATCAGATAATGATTTATTTTCTAAAGATGTATTGGGAGTTTTTGCGGAAACGTTGGAATCAGAAGTTTTAGTTTGAGCTTTTTGTTGTAAATAAGTAGATGATGTCGATATCGATGTAGTTGGATCAGGAGTGTCAAAAGTAGCAGGAATGACAGGAGTAGGAATGACAGGAGTGGCAGGAGCTACTGGTTGTAGCGATGTCGTTTTCTTTCCTTCTGGTGCTTTTACAACAGGAGGCTTTTTTTTTGGTGCTGGTTTTTTCTTTGGTGCTGGTTTTTTCTTTGGTGTTGGCCTTTTCTTTGGTGTTGGCCTTTTCTTTGGTGTTGGCCTTTTCTTTACTACTGCCTTTTTTGTTGGTTTTTTTACTGCTGGCTTTTTTGTTGGTTTTTTTACTGCTGGCTTTTCTTCCGTTGGTTCTTTTTTAACTTTTGGTTTTTTAAAAATAAATAACATTTAATTATAATATAACACGGATAGATGCATAGCATCAGCATTGAAATTCTTTTTTTTACCTGTTCGTTTGTTTTCAAGTTGAACATGCTGGCTGTTAATCGGATCCATATTTCTTGTATCTCTTCTCTTGAATTGAATTATTTATTTTGTTTTTTTAAAAAAGTAATGCACAGCATCAAAATATTTACCAAGGATAATTAAAAGAAAAATAAAAAAAAAACAAAAAATAATAAAAATGATCTATGTAAAATTGTATGTGAGTATAAATATAAAGATAAATATATATATATGTAGGAAAAAAAATGAGTAATGTTTGATAGTAAAGGGGATGATGGATGGTGATAGGATGATGATAAGGATAGAAAAGTATAAAAGAGGTGATGATATGAGAGGGGAATGAAAGAAGGAAGGCAAACGAAAAGAGGAGAGTGGAAAAAATATTTTAAAGAGAATGTGTATGAAAAGAAAAAAGACGTTAAACGTCTATATGACAAAAATTTATTTTTTCCCTTTGCAGAAGAAAATCTTTTTAAGAAAACTAATTATGCGAGCATATAAATAGATGCAGTTAATTAATATTAATATCATTGTAACAAAATATATTATTACTATTTGTTTACTTATTAAACATCAATTTTGTTTGTAAAAATTAAATTGCAAATCATTTTCCAAATCTGGAGATACTTTTTTTTTGTCAAAAGGCAATTTATTATTTGGTGTAATGGTAAAAGATTTAATTTGTACAACAACAGTAAGAAGATTATTCGTTCTCACTACTAAGTTGATGGCGATTTTTTATTTTTGTGATCTTTAATGACATTTCTTTCGTTGTTAGAAATAAAGAGAGAGAGAGAAACTAAATCTTGTCGTTGTAAAAACAACAAAACAACGCTTATTTCTTTTTTTTCTAGAAGAATTTGATAAATTATTTCTAAATAAAGCATCACAAGAATTACAAATAACCAAGCAAGTAATAAATATGTCGTAGCACGTGACATGTAAGCAGTTGTCCGAACAAATAATATATTCCGGTATTAAACACAAGCATTATTAATATTATGAGATATGTGCCGTAAGATGGTTTCGTCTTATAAGCCTAAACTTTTAGCCTGCAGGACAAACCAGTTTCGCCCAGCATGTTTAATTTCGAGAAGATGGCTTTTTCACAAAAATTGGAATAATGAAAAATTAATTTTATTTAAAAAAACAAAAAAATGTTTAATATTTATTTTAATTAAAGAAAAAATTAGATACATGAGAATCTTAATTTACTAACGAACGAACCATTCAACAATGCACTTGTTGAACGCATACTACCATTCTCACTATCACTATCATTATTATTTTTCTTTTCAATCTTTTTTATTTTAGGTGATTTGATTGGTTTTTTATTTTTATTATATGAGCATTTATTAGTTTCCTTTCCAGTTGGTTTTTCTGAATCCGAACATTTTTTCTTCAAGTCAGAATAAAAAATTGGTGTATCGCCGGTGACACGTGGTTTTTCTCCTCCCAAATTTTTCATTGTAAAATCAATACAATTTAATAGTACTTTAACAAAACCACATTCCAATATTATCACATCAAAGCTACGATGAATACCTGTTTTTATTGTATATAGTATGTAGCATAATATTCCAGATGCTAAATATTGATTATTATTGGCGTTATCCGATTTATCATCTTTAACCAACTCGTATAATGATATTAAACTTTTCTCATCTCTGATTTTATTTGATCTGTTGAAAGTAAAAATTCCATTATTATTATATGGGTGGAATAAAAATATTTTAAAATATTACAAACTTATTTTCTTACCCGTCTGAAATATTTAAAACTGATTTTAATTTATTTGTATTTGACAAGTAATTATGTAAATCTCCACCTTGTATATGTTCAAGCACTATCGTATAATTTTTTTCATGATCCAATGTAATTCCATAGTATTCATTAATATTCTCATTATAAATAGTTATATGTCCTTTTAACTAGTGATTTGTAATATTTTAATTAGTAAACTTTTTTTGCAAATTTTAAAATTCTTATTTTACAAATTTCTTTTCCTACCTCTTTTATTATCAATGAAATATCCTGTGATTTATCAATGCTTTTTAATACAACTGTTTTTTTATTACACAACCAATAAGCAGTGTATACTACACTAAATCCTACTTTAGTTAAATATTTGACATTAGAAAATTCATCATATGAAATCCATTTTATTTTGGTTCTATTCATTTTACATTCATAAAGAAATTTTGCTAACTTTTTATTTTTGCACTTTGACGTTAATTTTTCAATTTCATTAATGGTCGTCATTTTTATTGATAAATAAATGCAAAAGACAAAAACTTCAACCTTTTATAAGTTAAGCAGGAAAATATAAAAAAAATAATTCGACGGAAAAATTATGTGATTATATTGATAACATTATTCCAAAATAATTTTATTTCCTTTTTTAAATTCCTCACTCAGTGTTGAAATTTCGTTGTGTAACTAGTACAAATTTAGAAACTATCTCCAAAAATTAAAAAATTGATTGGTGTGTAATGTTACACACAGGCATGCGGGCATTGAATTTTCAACACTGATTCCAATGGTCATTGATTTGTCTGATGATGAAGAGCTTAAAAGATTACACATTATAAAAGCTGTTGATCCAAAGTTGGTTGGAAACTGAATCTGTTAATGGAAATATTTAGAATTTGTAGAAATTGCAATGAAACAACAGTATTTGCAAAAGGTACATCTTCAATAAGGGTAGGAAGAATTAAAGAACACATGAAAACCAATGAACATAAAAAATCTGAAGAATTACTTGAACCAGATACTTCAAGAATTAGTACAGAAAAATTAAAAATTAATTCTTTAATGAGAATTATTTACTGCTGTTCAAAAAATAATATTCCTTTAAACACCTATCCTGATTTGTGCAAATTAACATCTTTACAAATTGAAAATAATAATAATAAAAATTGTAATTAAAAAATAGATGTGCACATGTTCTGTGTAACGTGATACGTGGCGATTGAATTTTCAACACTGATAATTTCCATTGTCTGGGAATTTAGTTATACCATAGCAATTACAGTCAGTGTTCTTTCCAAATTTAGGTATAGAAATTTACGCCTCTTTGTCAATCAATTCATATATTTTTCATATGATACAAATGAGTTAACGTGACACTTTGTGCTTTTTGAAAAAAAAAGTTTTTTAAAAAAATTACTATTATAATTATTTAAATAAATACTACAATATTTCTCTTCCATAATCTGTTAAAAATCTATAAAAATCTATTGTTTTCATCAAAGTATACTTTTGTTTAAATTCAAGAAATTCTGTAACAGAAGTTCAAATGATTTGGTTTTTTACTCAATTTACTAACTTATTTATTTTATTTT
>CAUDNR010001417.1:0-15188 GCA_958430865.1 Entrophospora sp. SA101 | reverse complement strand
GATCATTGTGAAACTAGTTTCGAAACTTATCAAAACTAAACAATTTCAAAACTCCTTAGTTTTGGTGACCATCACTAATGGCCGAGTTCAATTTAACATTTTAGTTACACTTGTCAATTAATTGCATTAATATACGATGCTCGTCAACTAATTTATTTTACGAATTTACCATGCTTTATTCAATGAATCATAATAAAAGCGACAGAGTTTTTATTTTAATTTTTACTTTTTTTTGATCGATTAAAGTCAGACGTATGTTTACAACAATTACTTTAAAATAATACAACATGTGATAACGGCAACTGTTAGCTCTTTGTATAGGTAATCGATCAGTAATAACCGTTAACGACACTGGTATTAACACCTTACGTTTACACCTAAACAATTAAACCCGTTTACAAAAAGTTAAACAAAAATGTTTATGCATAACAAAACCAAAAACCAAACCTTTACTTCATACCAAAGCAAATACTCAAATCCTACTGCTATTGCAATTTCCGACACAAAAGTGTTTTATTAAACAAAAAGGAATATTGTATATATGTATAGATCTCTTTTCTACGTTTATTTATGTATTATGAATAAATTTGTAAATGGATGGTGAATAGATGAACAATAAAAAAGTTTAGTTGGTTTATTAAGATAACCAACAATTGTATAATCAACAATCACATGGAATATGGAAGATAAAAAAACCGTCCAAGCCAAGAAGGTTAGTGTGTAGTCACGTACAACGATAATTTAAACAAACCATTACTGTCAGAAATCGATGTTTTTCTTTTGAATATTCGTTAAATTTTTTTTGGGAAGCTTGAATATATATATATATATATATTTATATATACAACCCGATTAAATTCGTGGAGCATCGAAATCCATTTTTGTATATAAAAAATCATTGGGATTTTTGATTACACCGATTTTATTTAAAAATCTTTCTTATTATTATCTTCAAAACAATCGGTAATAGGGTTCAATTGATCATCAAATAATTGAAGCTAAAATAGAAGATATTTATAATCTTGAATTATTTATCTTCTCTCATAAAAAAAAATAAAAATAGCAATATAACATTACCAATTTATATTTAAATTCTGACTTAACTGACACCATTTTATGCTGAAGTTCTTGAAGAGCTTGACAATATTGATTGCTAATTTTCAATTGATTATCTACCATTTAATATAGCTATCTGTTATCATTATCTTCATTATATATTAAGAAAAAAATAATCATTATATACTACCAAAGAGAAAATATAAATAATACCTAATTTTGAGGATAGTTCAGCATTTTCTTTTTCAATTGTATCTATTTTAGTAATTAATTCATCATTTTTTCTTTGTAATTCTTCTATTTGATTTGCATTTTCTTTTTGTTTGTCTAAAAATTCTTGGTGTGTTTCATTTGTAATGTAAAAACCATGTTGTCCATGTGCAGCCTATAATATATAAATTTCTTTATATATATATACACATATATGATTTATTTCAGACCAAAAAGAAATCATTCTCCTTACTGATAAATCTGCTTTAAGACGTTCAATTTGGTATATATATTCTTGAATCAATGCCTTTTTAGTCACACGCTGATTAGCAACCGGCTTATTACGAATATTTTTAGCACGAGTTGCATAGTCCAATGTTGATATGGTTTCCTCAAGACTCGATCTTACTGGAGATATGGTTGCAATAATACAAGTTTTGGTTCTACCTCCAAGTGAGTCTTGTAATAATCTTGTCAATTTACTTTCTCTTAATGATAATAAAAATAATAATAAAGTAAAAATCATTATTATTAATTAATTATCTCCACTTAACAATGTTTAATTAATTAATATACTGTACCTATAAGGAATATGTAGAGAATGTTCATTAAGATTATTAATACATCGACCAAGTGTTAACAAGCTTTTGTTAATTACTCCAGCTTCTTTTGCATGTTTGTTTTCAGCACCTGTACGAGCAATACATTCTGATCCTGCTAAATCAACAAAATTAAATTTACCAACTTTCAACAAATCTTCACCATCAGGCATTGTTTCTTTAATATGAACTGTAATTGTAAATACTGAGTGTGAACGGCTATTAATAATAATAATAATAGCATAGCATACATTATTTCAATTAATGCATATACTAATTGTTTATGTAATCTCTAAATTTTTATTTGCTAGATACCTTGATTTATCATTATAATTAGTTGAAGCATTTTGTCTTTTAATAGATCCTTGTTTCAAAACATTGATACCTTCAGCAGCATCTTTTAAAGGCACTTCTTCATGTCCATACAAAACACCTTTATTATTACCATCATCTATAACTTTCAAACTTTGTTGGCTATTATTAGACAAAAGATCTTTCAATTTTTCATTATACAATTCGATATAAGAAACCTTCACTGAATAATCAGCAGATTCTGATTCCAAAGTTTGAAAAAGACTGCAAAGAGAACGTGGGATGACACCAGCATTTGGACTAATAATCACATTGCCACCACTAATACCATATCTAATATTCAAATCTCCCTCCATTGTATACGTTTTACCAGTTGATGTTTGACCATATGCAAACAGAGTACAATTAAACCCATCCAACACCTCATACAATATTGGGTTAACCACAGAATCAAATATTTTTTGTTGATTTGCTTCTTTCCCGAATACTTTGTCGAAAGTATAACTTTTACAAGATGCATCCTCAGTTTTTAATCGTATTTGTACATCACGATGTGTGGTTTTTATGACAACTGGAGATTTGATTTTTTCCTCTCTTTCCAACTTTGCTCTTTTAATTGAAAATTTTTTTTTCGAAGAACAACAAAGCGTTAAGCAATTATGTTTAAAAATTATTGTTTAGTATTTTTATTCTTTGTATAACTCACCTGCACCTAACTACTACTTGAATATTCATTTCTTCAATCTTCCCAACATTATCAAAATTACTTCTCCTTCGTTTTTTTGATCTTTCTGAACCAACGTAATTACTGTTAACAGAAGTTATTTCCATATTATTTTTTAATTTAGTAAAAAAATTGGATTTTGGTAATTCCGATTTAATATTATTTAATTTTTGGATCTATTAGATCTATTAAATATTTGTTTTGTTTATCAGAAAGACACGTCAATTTTATTGTTACACTTGAATCACATGACAATCATCATCGATTTTTTTTCAATACAATACCTTTCAGGAAAGAAGTCTATTCGTTATAATAATAATACAATTGCAAGTACGCACCAATAACAAATCAATTCAGCTTTAAAAATTTTTATCGAAAGCTTGAAAGTACTACGATATTTGAAAGAGAGTACATTAAAGACATTGTTTAGTTACTTTTGTTAGGCATACAGGCAAGAGCAGTATTTGAATACATTTTATCTTTATAAATTGTGGTTAGTTGAATATGTTAATAAAGCAATTAGTAAAGACCTAAATTAGATGAAAACAAATTCTGAATATTATACTATTAGTGCATCAGGATGGCATCTCTGAACTTTCTTTCTAAATATGATGAGAATGGTAAATAAATTATAATAATGATAAGATAGAATATATCAATATTTATATGTATGTTATTATTTCAAAAATCAAAATACATCTTCCATGTACACATATATTATATACTGTATATATATTGACCTTCAATGTTTTATATCTTGATATTTTGATAATAGTGTTCTGTATTTATCTTTAAATTCACATAAATCAATATAACTTCCTTTCAAATGCCTCTCTCCATTTCTCAAGTCAAAACTTGTTCTTCCATGCAGTACACGTCTATTCATGAACATTGCCAAATCACCAGGATTCAGTCTTATTTCGAATTTCATGTCAGGATCTTCAATTATTGAACAAAATCTTTGATACGCTTGATAAAATCTGTTTATCTCATCATCTGACAGTATCAATAAATATTCATTTGGACCTTGAAATGGTGGTGAATAATTTACATGTGAAGTTTGATTATTATAGTTATCATTAACTATCAAAGGACGATTGAAACACATGTGATGTCCATCATTTACATATTGAAAAGTAATTGGTACTTCTACGAGTATTTGATAATCTCTAGGATACTTGTTCTTTAATACTTCTATAGCCTTAAATGAATCTGAAAATATACTTGATCCGCCTTCTGCTGAATTTTTTAAACAGTGTAAAAGTTGTATACCTGGTGGTGATTCATAATATCTTTAAAAAAAAAAATAAATATAATTAACAATATAAGAAATAAAAAAAGATTATTTATTATTATTTCATACAATAAGTCCATATGTAAACCTAATTCCAAATTTGAATAAGCAATATTTTTAGCACCAGGTAATGAAACAACATCCCAAGTTCTTCCATAAAATGTATTTTTTATTGTACCAATTCGTTTCACCACATTCTCTATCGCTAGTTGTTTTTCTCCTTCATTCTGATGAAGAGCAATTGGCACATTGTTTATAAATACCAATCCATACCTCCATAAATGTTCTAGAGTTTTGAGTAAATTTTTATTGGAGGACATGTAATTTGAATAGTCAATTGAAGTAATCTTTTCAGAAAATAATGATTTGTCCCACAAAATATGGTTTACAAATCTGTTATGGCGAGGGAGAAATGGATTACTTGTATTGATTTTTGTGATATCATTTGTAAGTCTGGTTGTGGAATCAATTGAGAGCGAAGAAGAAGATGGCACTACACTAAAAGCTTTTAAAAAGTTTAATGAATAGATGCTTTTATGAGATTTAATTGATGACATGAACAAAGAATCCGATTTTTGTGATCCTTTTGTATTTAATGATAGTAACAATGGTTTATCCCAAGCAACTTCAACTGAATCCTCCATGAAATTAATTGATAATGGTTTGATATCAAGTGGAATATTTGCAGTGGAAAACAACTTTTGTCCGCTGTTAGGGTGAACACATTGAGAACATTGACAATTATCACGTAACCAGATATAATTGTATTTAGAAGTGAAAGAAGTGTCTGGCCAAGTAATAGCGAGTGAATTATTGGATAATGAAGAAGATGATGATAACCCATTTTTGATCAATGTAGAATGTGAGTGTGAAAAAAAATTTTTATTATTAAGGGATTTTGAGAATGATGGTGAAATTGAATTTAAAAGGTTTGAAAACAACAAACAATGATTATTTGTTCTGGTGAAAGAAATATTTTTCATCTTGAAAATTCCAAGATATATATAGCTAGTTACACTAAAAATAAAAATGGATTAAAATTATAGAGCATGATATTTCGAATGGAATGTCTTCATACCCTCGTTTGATACCCTTGCTGTGTAGCAATTGCCACCAAATTTGATATATAACTTCTTTCTGCTTTAAAAAAATTTTTGAAGCAAGTTGTTAATAAAACCGAAAATAATCTCAGCCTTAAAGTCAAATTTTGACTTTGTATTCATATATGGGGCATACTGTAACAAAACCAGACAAAGTGAACATTGGTATTACCAATAATTTCAGGGATCAAAATTGGTGTTAATCCCTCTGTAAATATATGATTATTTGGGGCATACTGCAACAAAACCAAACAAAGTGAACATTAGTATTACTAAGGATTACAGGGTTCAAAATTTAGTCATGGTGGCTTCAATAATGTGATCATGATGATTAAGGGTGTTTTATCTACATCTCATTTTTTAATCAAAATTTAATATAATTAGGTCGAAGGTGCAAATTCAATAAGGATTTAGTTTTTTCTTTTATTGTGATTCATAATTGGTGGATATGGAATAAAAAATTTAAATTTTTGAAAAACAATTTATTTAACAATTTATAAAATTTAGTTTGCAAATTAAAATAATTAAGCAACTTAAATTTAAAATTAAAACACCACTAATTCTCAAATATCTAATAAGAATTTGATTACAGCATTAAATAACATTATTATTCAGGAGTTTTGTTCACGTTTAGAATAGGAATATTCTCAGTTACAAGATTTCTTCGTTTTCCTTTGATGTTCAAAACATGCAATGTTTGTGCTATACTTTCAGTTTCTGATAATTTATTCTATGAAAATTAAGTTAAATTAGTTGATTGATCATATAAATCAATTAAATCAATTGTCATATAGAATAAAAAGTAATAGTGTACCTCCAATTCTTTTAAAGTACAATAAATGTCTTCATATAGCATGCAATCATTTTCATTGCATGGTCAAATGCACTTATCTATTAAACCAAAAAGGTAAATCCCATCACCATACCACGTCATTACATAAAGATTAATTTCAAATCCTGTATTAGGAGAAATATTTCAATTAACCAACAAACCCTGGAAATAAAACCTACATAATGCATTGAAAAAAAAACCTATACCTATCTGCGTCCAACCAAAAACAACCAATTTCTTCCTTTGCTCATCAGATACAAAATTCAATCCTTTTAAAGTTTTATTTAAAGCATCTCTCATTATTACCGAAAGTTTTATCTTGTCAACATATTTCTTCTTCTTGGTTGCTACAGGCAACCCAAATGGTCCTAATCCTAAAGATACTTCACCAAATATTATTTCCATTTTGTTTGGTATGTTTAATAAGAACCCCAGCATATCAACCTTCCTACCAAGTTTGCTTCTTTGGAATGGATTGCTATTTTCATTTCTTTCATCCTGTGTAGCCAAGACTTGGATCTCACCCCTATAAACAACGGGACACAAATGTTTAAAAATTTTTTAAGTAAAAAATAATAAAAATAATGCACTAAGACTACCATTTGTCCTTTATTATATTGGAATGAATTACACTCTCAAAATATCATGTACTGTTTTGCCTTTACATGTAATAAGTAAATGATCAATTTTGTCTAAAATAGCCATTTGTTGAATCATTTCATCCTAAAGATAGCAAAGAGGTTATTATATACTTTGAAACATATAACACTCATATTATTCACTTACATGAAACTTGGCCATCATCCATAATATTCCCTTGTACTTTGAACGTGAATTGAAATCAAATGGCAAATCTGCAGATGCCAGCTTATAAGACAGAAACCTACCATCTTCCAAGATGCTAAGGGCATATAATGTTGATTGATTTTCTAAAATAAATGATAAAAGAAAAAGGTATGTTATTAAAATATAATTTATTGCTTTTGCATAAAGTGAACATGTGACAAATGAACTACCTATAACCTGTGTGCTGAAAATCTTAATCTGTTTTTGCTATATTTCACATCAATATTAAGGTGATTTCTTAAAATAGCCACCAAATTTAGAATATCAGTACACAATGGTTTTTTGGTGTCACCAACAGTGTGAGTTATTATTTGGTTTCCTGGTGGACCTGCTACTTCCTGAATATACCATATATTAATATAAAAAGAAGAAAAGATTAGGGATATTAATTTGGGGGTTTTCTTGCCAGTGTGAATTAGTCATTCAACCTCCGTTTTTTCCTATTCATTATTTTTTTTCCCTTTTAACACTTTGAAGTAATATTATTATTGTCCAAATCATCATTCAAGGTTATTTGCTCACATAAAAGCAATTCTCTATTAAAGAATCTCTCAATTGTATTGTTTAATAATAAAAATTGAGTTCACTGAGTTATTGTGACCAATAATGCCGGAATTGGAATGTTGTCTACAAACAACAGCCAATAAAAAAAGCTGTTACCGCGTTTTTTTATTATTGTTGTTACGCGTTTTTTTATTATTATTGTTACGCATTTTATTATTATTATTGTTACGCGTTTTTTTATTTTATTGTTAATATTACAGAACGTCAAAAATGTCAGAAATATTATTACAATTTGAAATTTGAAGGATTTGAAGATTATTTAGACAAAAATAACCTTACACTCATTTCAATACTTCGATTTCGTAGTATCAAACAAGATTTTACATACAATAAATCTGCTGAACATGCACTCATCTCAAAATTTCTATCATATATTGCACAAATATCTAAAGATGAAAAATGGATTATGGTTGCAAATAAACTCAAAAAAGATGGAATGCTGGTCAGTATAGTTTAAGTTTAATATTGAAAAATGAGGTGATAGCAAAATATATTTTTATTTTAATTTCATTGTCTAAACAACCATCTAAGCGGCCTGGCATGCTCAGGCTAGTTACAGATGCAATCTGATGGGCTTCATCCTAAATCTGCATGAAGGACCAGGGCATGTTCTTGGTACCAAGAGCGCGTTTCTTTTGTAGCCTCCAAGGACCTGCCTTTGCTGTCACTGTTTTGGAGCAAGTTTACTAATCATTTTTGTTATTATCTTTTTGTAAGGATCAAACACAAAATGAGGAGGTTAAAAGATTTTGGTTAGATGTAGAAATTGAAAGAGGTGAATTTCAGATGAAACAAACTGAGGTATGTATAATGGCTATTTATGTCAAATTCCAAGGTTAAGTGCATTATTAATTCTGTTTTTGATAATGGCTTACAGATTCAGTTCATTGTTGATAGATCGATATCAAATAATAAAACACATGATTTAATTGAGGAACAAAATTTAAATTTTATTTCAAATTATGAAATGCAAACATTGAATAGTGGCGAATTTGTTCTGAGAAGATTAATAAAAAGGTCAGCACAGATGTAACCTCAGATAATGTTTCAACTTACAAAAAATCCTTGCTTTTTTAACATTTATATTTTTATACAGATAAAAACGACCAAGACAATTTCTGAAGATACAAATACTTATTCTGAAGAAGATGGAGAGAATGATTTAGAAGTTATTGAACATGTAGGGGAAAATCTTACAGAGGTATTATTGACTTTCTTTTAATGTAGAATGGCTTCTGCAACTTGGAGATTTTAATCATAATATTTAATCTCTTTCTTTATATGCTCACCCTGAATAATCTTCTAGTTTGAAATTAAAATTTCTGGTAAATTAACTACAATTTTAAGAAAAGCTCAAGAAAAAGAAAAAATTCAAAGAAAACACATATGGATTCTTTATTGCTTAATGGGATTATAGAGGTTTCTGATAAAAAGATATATTTTCTAATTCAATCAAAATTTGACAAAGAAGAATTCAATTGGTTAAATGGTGTGCTGAGAAAGCAGGAATGGCAGAATCAAACAAAGGAATTTAAAGAATATATTAATGAAAAATATTGCAAAAGGGCTTGGGTCCCAACCTTGGTGAGGAAAAGTTTTATTGATGGTAGATTTGATCCTTACTATAATGAAGGTTACAATATAGCACAACAAATTATGACACATTGGTAAGTGTTTTCACACATGTGAACCAACCTTTGCATTATTTCTAACTTTGTTAATATTAATAGCTCTGTTAGATTGGAGGCACCAGTCTCAAATGAATCAAATTATGGCAACCTTGAAAGGACCTATTCCATTGACACTATTGTTTATATAATTTCAAGGCTATTTAGAATGCATAGTGATATGTTAGATCTTGGATGGTGAATATCAATTGTGAATTTTAATTCATTTGATTTTTTTGCCACTACTAATTCTCTATTTATTTCACTAGGATTGAATTGACACTAAAAAGCATAAATTTGATGGCATAGTAAAAGTGATTAAAACAAAGAAAAAAACTAATAAAGCAATTGTATTAATTGAATTCTCTAAAGGAAAAAAAGCAACAGAAAAAAAAGGTGATGATCACATGAAATTATGTAGAAATGCAATGAGGATTTTAAACAATTTATTAAAAACAGTATCAAAGGAAATTGCAAGAGTTTATATTATCCAGTCGGTCAGTAAGTAGAAGTCCATGATAGAAAAATACTGTTTGTTTATATATGTATAACTAAATATTTTCTCTATAGATGGATATATTAATATTAAGTATATGAGTAGACCACTTCCTTCAATATATCTTCTTAATCAATTCCTATCCATAAAAATACCAGTTTCTTTTGATGATTTTGAAATTTTCACAACAAATATGGTTGAATTAATGTGTTTTCAGGTAAGAATTGGTAATGAATGTTCATTCATAGATATTCTTTCTTGATACTAATGATGACTTTTATTATTACAACAGAGTGAGGTACTTTCAACTGTCAGAAAAATGAATAAAATAAATAGATATTTAAATGATGCTAGTTATATAAAGGTGAATACAGTTCAATGCTCACCAGAAAAATCCACTAAAGATTATCTAAAAAATAGTCAGGATCCTCAATCACCAACTCCTGCTGATGGATTATCCTATCTTCCTTGTTTTGAATGAATTTTTTTTTCATTTTTAAAAGACAGTGTCTTAACAATTTATTTTATTTTATTTGTTTACAGTTGAAAACAAAAAATTTATTAAATTGAGGAATATGTATATATATACAAAGATTGTAAATAAAGTTTCAAATGATGTTTTAGCTGCATAAAAATCTCAATTTGAATTGACTTTCCTATCAAAGGTCCTGTTTATGATTTCATATTATTACTGATATACTAAATTTGAACCCTGCGTGTCACAATGTTCACTTTGATGGGTTTTGTTACAGTATGTCCCATTTAAAAATAAATGTATTTTAGGAAGTCATTCCAAAATTATTCTTAAATAATAGAATTATATGACTTTTGTAATATTCATATATAGGATTCCATTATCTTACTCCTACTTCTTTCATTATCACAAGATTAATCTTAAAATCTTATCAATTTTAAAAAAAACCTACAAAGTGAACATGTAGTCACATTTTTATTCCCAATTTTTTTTTATATATAATCACTTTCATATTGTAATCACTATCACCAATATTTGGCATCAATACCATTAAATTTTGATCCCTGAAATTACTTCGTGCCACTTAATTTCAATTTATCTATCTTATCTCGTATAATAGAGATTATTCTAAAATCAGGATCTAAATTTTTTCCTTCTCTGAAAAAAAAATAAAAAAATAAAAAACTATTTATTATCAATCAATCAATTAAAAAGAATTATTAAAGATGGTATTAGCTAATGAACTTAATGCTTGGAAAAAACTTCAAAATCATTATGATACAATTGGTAAAGAATTGGTAATGAAAGAATTGTTTGCCAATGATAATAATCGATTCAATACTTTCTCACGTCAATTCAAAGGTAACAACAACAACAACAAAAATGAATCTCCTTCCACCATTTTACTTGATTTTTCAAAAAATCGAATCACCAATGAAACTTTTAAATTGTTGATTGACCTTGCTCGTGAAGCTGATGTTGAGGGGTTTAGAAATAAGATGTTTAATGGTGAACATATCAATTTTACTGAAGATCGGGCTGTTTTGCATATTGCATTAAGAAATGTTTCAAATAACCCCATTAAAGATGATAATGGTGAAAATATTGTCTCAGCTGTTAATGAAGTATTGGAACAAATGAAAAAAACTTCAACTGAGATCCGTGATGGAGTTTGGACAGGTTATACAGGAAAAGCAATAGTAGATGTTGTTAATATTGGAATTGGCGGATCAGATTTAGGACCAGTGATGGTGACTGAAGCATTGAAACCATATGCTAAAGCTGGTTTGAATGTGCATTTTGTATCGAACATTGATGGTACTCATTTGGCAGAAACTTTGAAAAAATTGAACCCGGAAACTACACTTTTTATTATTGCATCAAAAACTTTTACTACACAAGAAACTATCACTAATGCCACATCAGCTAGGAATTGGTTTTTGAATACTGCAAAAGAGGTTGATTATTAATTTGATTTTAATTATTCATTTATTTTTTTTTTATTTAAAAAAAAAGTAATTGTTACATATTAATATATAAAATTTTTGTATATTCAGGATAAATATGTTGCTAAACATTTTGTAGCTTTGTCAACAAATACAAAAGAAGTTACCAAATTTGGAATCAATCCTGCAAATATGTTTAAGTTTTGGGATTGGGTTGGTGGAAGGTATTCTTTATGGTCTGGTGTGTATCATCATAATCATAATCATCATACAAAGTATATCAACAATTAATTGATTAATAAGTTAATTAATATGATTTTTATATTATATATATATAGCAATTGGCCTTTCTATTGCAATTTATATTGGATTTGATAATTTCCATCAACTTTTAACTGGTGCTCATGATATGGATAATCATTTTAAGAACACTCCATTAGAAAACAATTTGCCAGTGATTTTGGGTATCCTTGGTATATGGTATAATAATTTCTTTGGTGCTCAAACTCATGCCATTTTACCATATGATCAATATCTTCACAGATTTCCTGCTTATTTCCAACAGGTAACTAGCAACTCTGATAATAAATCAATCAATATTTTATTAATTAGTAAAACTTTTGTTTAACTAATTACTTATTTTAATTGATAGGGAGATATGGAATCTAATGGAAAATATGTGTCAAGATCAGGAAAAGAAGTAGAATATTCCACAGGCCCAATAATCTGGGGTGAACCAGGTACTAATGGACAACATGCATTCTATCAATTAATCCATCAAGGAACAAAAATAGTTCCAGCAGACTTCCTTGCATCAATTGAAACACACAATCCAATATCCAATGGCCTACATCATGAAATTTTATTATCAAATTTTTTTGCACAGACAGAAGCTTTAATGATTGGTAAAAGCAAAGAACAAGTCTTGACAGAGCTTGGTGAAGGTTTCAAAAATAAAGATTTGATTGCACCTCATAAAGTTTTTATTGGTAATCGGCCAACAAATTCTATAATTTTTCAAAAATTGACTCCTGCTACTCTAGGTGCTCTTATTGCATTATATGAACACAAGATTTTTGTACAAGGAATCATTTGGAATATCAATTCTTTTGATCAGTGGGGTGTTGAACTTGGTAAAGTGCTTGCTAAAAAGATATTACCTGAATTAGGAAAAGACAACAAGTCAGTTGTTTCTTCTCATGATTCAAGCACTAATGGATTAATCAATTATTACAAAAATAATAGAAAATTTTAAAGCATTAAATTTTTTTAATTGCTTACTATTATTAAAAATAACATTCATAATTTAAAACAATAAAAAAAAATTATTATTGTTGGGACCTTCAAAATCCTTTTAATTTAGCTTCAAATTGCACCACTTTATAATATAGATAATTAAAATTATGGGTTGAAAACTATGTAATATATATAATTCTACTAACTTTTTTTAAATGTAAAGTTTCTTTTGGTTTAATTTCATTTTCTGACCCACACCACAATCTATTATAATTAATTTTAAGGGTTACTTGAAAAACAAATCAATGAATTTTTCCTTAACCTATAGAAATAATCATGCCTGTACAATTGTATAACATTTTAGGCGCATTATCACCTGCTCTTGGTGTGGTAGAACTTAAAGGGCCGGATAGTAATGGTGGGCCTTGTGGATTTTGGTTACTCATTTTTTTGTTTCAAGATCCAAAAAATATATAAAACTTTATCACATGATAAGCCGAACCTTGATTCCAAATAGTTTAAATTGGACTTATTTTTTCATATATGCAAACAATTGTATTTTTTTTAAATTTTTATTATTTATAACATTTATGGTGATACTTATTCAGAGTGAAAAAATGAATTTTTATTATATGGGCATGTTGCAACAAGTGAACATTGGTATTACCAGAATCACAGGGATCGGTACACAGCAGTGTTGGCAATGACAGTTATTTAACTTTTGAACTGTCAGTTAAATAACTGGTTCAAAAGTTAAATAACCAGTTCAAAAAATCATTTGAACTTGTGAACTTTGGTTCAATGACATAAATTGATTGATTTATGTGCACAGAGCACATTTTCTAACCAATTTTAGAAATTATCTGTAAATAATTAACAAATTGGGTTAGATAATATGCACCATCACCTATATCTTTTTATTGTAAAATATGATTTCCTCTAAGCTGTTCCTGTGTACAGAATTGATAAAATTTTAAACCCAGGTGTAAATAAACATTGTTCTTTCCTAAAATCAAAGTTATTAACTCTGGATCCAGAAAAAAGTACATATAATAATAACATTTGATACTGTTTTCCATATTTGTAATGAACTCTATCAAATAACTTGCATATTGGTTAAATAACTGCTCAGCAAAGTTCAAATGATCAGCATGTTATTTAACTAATTAACTGGTTATTTAACTAATTAACAATTCAAAAGTTCAAATAGTTCAAAAAAAGGTTTGAACCAGTTAAATTGCCAACACTTATATATATATAATATATATAATATATAAATATTAAAAATTTTAAAATTTAATACACGTATCTTAAATAATTTAAACATGATAAAAATTATACCTAAATTATCAAATAACACATCTAATCATTTCAACTTGCTTGTTGAACCACTATTGCAGTCAACTTCTAGAAGAGGTTCCCCATCCTCCAGATTTCCTCCAAAAATACATAACAAAGATATAAACTATGTGGTAGACTGATTTGAATTGAACAATTTCAAACTCCTGATCTTATTTGGAAACCCTGACCTGGAATCTTTGATGTTTCCCCCAATAGAAAGGGACACTATGAGTACATTAAAAATATCACCTTCAATAGATAACTAGATCCTGTTTGTGTTGGTATTAGTCACATTGATGCTTGAGAAAAGAAAAAATTTTCAAAATTAGAACCAGATACTGGCCATCAAAAATGTAACTGTGAGAAACATCCATCAAAAATCACAACCTTGCCTTCGAATTTCCTTTTTAAAAAAGTAACAAATGTGTAAAGGCTTCCTCAGATCTTTTACACCTTGATGATGGCCAAAGACAAACAGACCCACTTGCATAAAATGGCAACACCATGCCAAGCAATCACCCATTGCACATCTACCTGCACTACTAAAATATGCCAGAACAAGTTGTGGAAGGGCCCTGGGATGGTGAATTAGGAGTGGGAGTATTTCTTCAAACATGATAGACAAACACTTCAGCAGACCAGAACTTGAACTCTTTGAAAGCCTCGCCTACCATGACTACAGTGCAGAAGGCCTATAATGGGAACTTAGAAAAATTGAAATATCATGTGATCCACACATCAGATTTTTTAAAAAATACCACCATTGAACTCAGCTTTAAAAAAGGAATCGATTTATGGAATAAATTTTTTTTCTCAATTTTCAATTTGTAGATCTTTCTTAATTTAGTAATTTTATTTACAACAATTTATTTAAATTACATTGTTAATTTCATCATAAACCATATCAGGAACTTGTCTATGGGATTTATATTTTTTATTTGCAAATTCAGCTACTTTTCCTGTTAGACCTTTTCTGTAAATGTCCATATAA
>CAUDNR010001416.1:529-15204 GCA_958430865.1 Entrophospora sp. SA101 | reverse complement strand
TATTGTTGCACTTCTGAGCATAACTTTCAAATTTAAAAAATCTATGAAAAGAAAATTTGAGACAAATTTTTTTTTTTAGATTAATAGACTCCCTTTTTAAAGCTGAATTGAATGGTGGCGGGTTTTTTAAAATCCAATGTGTGGATCACATAATATTTCAATATAGATGATCCGCACTGTAATAGGGGGAAGGGGTTAATTAAAGGAAATCATGTGATTTATGGCGTTCCCTAGATATATATCAAAATTGTGCATGTTGTGTAAAATATATAAATTCAAATTATCTCACTGCTTGACACTATTTTTAAAGGTAGAATGGAGGAGAAATTAAATTACTTTTTCCCATATGATGATAATGTAGAAGTATAGAAAGGAGATCTCTTTGGGGGTTTAATTTCAAAACAAATAAATAACTCAAACAATAAATAATTCTGTCATTTGGAATAATAATAATAATTAATAATAATAATTCAGTGATTTATTCATTTATTAGTTTTAAACGTTTATATGTTTTATGGAAAAATGGCATCATTAGGTAGTAAACCAAAAGGAATACTTAAAAAACCATCAGTTAATTTTCAATCAAAACAACCAAGGTAAAGGAACGATTTAATTATTATTATTTTTTTTAGGGAGAAGTTAGAATTAATAATGTTAATAATGTCAATGGTACTAATAATCATTACAATATAATCGTACAAATAGATTAACATGGGATGAAGATAATATTCAATTGACTGAAGGACAAAAAGATTCTACAATGAAAATCACTGAACCAAAGACACCTTATATTCATTACAATCAAGAAACCGATGAAATAATGACAGATCTCGAAAGTAACTTGACATTTTTTTTATAATAAGGAAAAAAAGTTCTATAACATTTACATTATTATTTATTTATTTGTTTATTTATTTTTGGGGCAAAAAATATTTATAGGTTTAGGTTTAGCATTAGGAGGAGGGGGAAGAAGGTCGTCATCTAACAGTATTTCACCTGATGGGTCACTCTTTTCCACGTCTCCCTCATCTGCGCATTTCCCAGATTCAATTAAAGGTGAATGGGATTCTGATACAGAGGAAGATGAAGAAGGTATTATTAATCATCTATCTATTCTTACAAGAACGAAATATTTATGATGTTAATATTAAGTATCATCATCATGATGATAATTCTTTTAATTTATGTTTTGTTTTTTTTTGTTTTTAGCTAGAGAAAAACGTCGTAAATTCGCACAACTTCGATCCAAACATTATAATATGAAAGAGGCACTTAAATTAGGACTTAAATTAGTCGAGAAAGATGTTGACGATGATGAAAAAATCACCACTATAAAAAAAAAAAAAATCACATCTAATAAAGATGACGACGACGACGACGACGATGATGGTGATGATGATGATGATGATGATGATGATGATGATGATGACGAGATGACAGGTGATAAAGGAAAAGAGAAAGAACAAGAGGAGGTTGATGACAACAGTAAGAATATCAATAATAGTAGTAGTGATAGCAATAGTGATAGCAATAGCAATAGCAATAGCAATAGCAATAGTAGTAGTAATGATAATAAAGGTGATTATTATATTAATTCATCGTTAAATGGTGATGAAACTGTTCCGATGGAAACATAAATGCATAAGACTTTTTATTTATTTATTTTTTTTGATATATACATTGATAATTTTGATTGTACAGTTTTACTACTATAATCAGTGTAGTTAGTTATTAAATATTATTTTAACTATTATTAGCAGTTTTTAACTAATATTTATAATAATAAAATAATAATAATTTTTTTAAGACACACGCATACTACGAATCATATGAAGTTTTCGAGACTTGGTTATTCTCGAGAAACCGGGACAATAAATGTTACACATATTAAACTATATTTTGATTAAACTCGGCAAAAGCCTATAAATATATGCTATTTATTATAAATGCGTGTATAATTGATTGGTCGATCAATGATAGCAATTAAATGAATAAACTAAGGAAAAATTTAATCTTTAAGATCTTTTTTTTTGTTATTGATATATAAATTTTTTTTTTATTACTATAATTGAATATGGAAAAAAAAATTTTTTTTTTTAACAATATAATAAAAAAAGCTGTCAAAAATTTTATGGGATTTCAGGCCATGTGTTTATTCTAAAATAAGGAATTTCATATGATTTCATCTTACGTTATTATTTATTAATACATTAAAATATCATTAATGAGTTTTTTTTTTTTAAGAGAAAATTTTTTCAGATTTTCAGTATTTCGACTCGTATAATTATCATCAAACTCTCATAAATATCAAACTCTCATCAAATTCTCAGAATTTATCAAACTCTCACAATTGTTAAAACACTCCATAGTTATTATAATTATTGAACACTCTCTGATAATTATTAATTATTAAACTTGTAGTGTACAAAAAAAAAAAATGGAACAATATTTAAATAACGATTTGCAAAATAATGCTCGAACATATTATCGTAATATTTGTCTTAAAGGTTTTTATATATTCTTTCTTTTTAAAATTAAAAAAAATTCAAATAAATAAATTTCCCAAATTCATCCAACAATTAAATAAAAAAAATTTCCAGTTGCACGTTTTCTATCATATTTGGGTAAATCACTTGAGCCATATTCAACCCAGAATAAATTATTATCATTTCTAACAACACCAACATCAACTTGTGATAAAACAGCAATTCTTCATTTACCAAATGATCTTAAACAAGTTTGTCCAGTTTTTAAATTTGCCGTCACAACTGATAATAAGTATAGAGATGATGGAGATGTAGCTACAAATGATGAGTTATATGTTGCATATGTGGGACCTTATCAAAAAGAACTTAATGATGCTAAAAGATTCTATTCTTATATGAAAAATAATAATATTATTAATAATAATAATAACAGTAATAATAATGGCAATGGTGGTGGCAGTAATAGAAATAATAATACGAGTAACAATATTATTAATAATAATATTAGTGAATATTATTACAATTATTCGAGCAATTTCAATAATTTAGAGAATATACAAGTGCTTGTCAATCTAAAGATAGAGCTAAATTATGTTGATCCATTAAAAGAGTATTTGGTTGTGATATTGGACAAGGAAAATGGAGAAATTTTGGAAATTTTCACTGACAAAGGTAATAATTGATTTGATTATAAGTTGGATATCTTTTTGGATCCTCCGGATTTCTGAGAGAGGAGAAATCAATTATTCTAATTAATAAATATATAATTTTATAGGAGAGGATGATCGTAATATTGAACCAACATTTGAAGATGTGATGGTTTCATGGATGGCGGTTATGATTTGGTGTGGTCAGATTGTAGTCAGGAGTTTGTTAACGTTCAGAAAGCCTATTAATAGATACAGATTATCTCATAAAATTTATAAGTTAATTAAGCAACGTTAAAATTATGTATATATATTATAAAAGCTTTTTGTATATTATTTTTTTTTTTTTTTTATCTCAATAGCAAACTTTATATTTAGGGGCTGATTATCCCTTAATTTATATCACATGATCCAAATGCACATGACCACATGTTTTCCCGCCGATCTCTCCATATCCCCAAGTAATAATAATAACCCCAAGTTTTCGTGTGTGTGTGTATATACTAGTCGCGGGACATTGCAGATCAAGTGTCATTCAATATAAACGTTACACGAAAAAATTTATTGTCGTCCATTTTTCATATAACAAGCAATTTTCGACCATGATAAAATTTTTAGAGCCAGACTGGAACTTTCTAATAACAGTTAAAAGAAAAGGTTAGCTTAAATATTGGTTATTCTACGCTAGGTCAGAAGCGTTTCTTTTCTTCACACTTATTTTAAGATTTTCTTCCAACTAGTATGCAGACTAAAACAAATTCAGCGGCAACAATTGAGCCAAAGTGTTCCCTACAAAGTCACTTATAACTACTTGAAAGGTTGTATTAGAAAAATTATGACTTTAATTATAAGAGACTGATTTATAATTATTTATAGGTTATTAATTTATTATAATATTAATTGATGAAATGAAACTATCATAGCAACACTATAATAGAAATGTTTAAAAGTTAAGTAGCCTATTACTAGCTTGTATATAAAAAACAATCTTGGTTTTTACAAGTACAATCTGTGCTTATTATTAATATTATTTATTAATAAACAAACCTTGGTTTTTACAAGTAAAATCTATGCTTATTATTAATATTATTTATTAATATATTGTTACGCGACCATCTAGATCTTTTATACATCGGAATTAATGAGAGTGACAAACCTTGGTTTTTACAAGTAATAACCTGTGCTTATTATTAATATATGAAATTGTTACACGATCATCTAGATCTTATATACATCGGAATTAATGAGAGTGAATATAACAAACCAACCTATATAGTATAATCTGTACTTATTATTAAATATGTAAATAAAAGTCCTTCTAAATTGTTATACTTGATGAATGTTTTATCAATTATTCATAGTTATATAGCAGTTGATTGAAGTGTTAAAAGCAAGATCTATGAAGCTTCCAAAGTGATATATTACATATATATATATATATATGTATGTATGTATGTATGTATGTATGTATGTATAATTAAAACCATTAATGATCATTAATGAAACTTTAATCAAAAATCAACAAATCTTTCTTTAAATTAACTGACATTTTGTTAATAGCCATCCTTGAAAGACGTCCATTATACAAATTTATTTTTGTTTGAAAATACTAAATAAATATCACCAAGTTAATAAATTTGCTTGATACAACTTTCTAATTCACCATAAAAAAAAATATTGATTTTTTATAATTCAAGGAACAATCTTGGTTAAATCGGGTAGGTTTGTGTATATGAGTGACACTTGATCCCCTGTAAATCCGCAATGTCCTGCGACTGATACAGTTAGACTCCTATATAATCACATCCTATATAGTCACAACATAGTATAGTCACATTTTTTGTCAATTTGAAAAATTCCCTGCTACTAATAATTAGTCATAGTAAAAAAATGTCCTGTATAGTCACGAACACTTATAAAATTTAGATCTGACACATACTAAAATATGTACAGGTTAGCACTATTGTATAGACATTGGGAAAATGACAATGTCAACCAGTAATTAATTTTACATATATAAAATTGCATAAATTAATTTTTTTAATACGAAAAGGATCTGCACGATTAGGAAATTCCAAATTTGGAAAAAAAAGTTTTTTTAGCCTTTTTATTCATTCGCACATTCATTCATTCACTCATCGAGAAACAATATTTAAAAATCGATCTATAAGGTCATAAATAGAAAATCGTAAAAGAGGAAAAAATATGTGAATGAGTGGATGATGATGATGATGATGATGATGATGATGATGCATGTCACTATAACTATAGATCTTTTACTGCCGGCGTAATTGAAATTTTTTTACCATCACCATAATAAGTCTTTTACCATCACCATAGTTGCAAATGTTTTAGTATTACCATAAGCGTAATCTTTTGCTTCCCAGTATGCGTAAATATAATTATTTAATTATTATTTAGGAAAAATTAAAAATTGTCTGAATTTAACGATATATTTTCTAAATTCGATTTTTTTTTTTTGTCATAATGAAAATGAAACAAATGAAGCGAAAACTATATGATCTATTGTAAATTTCCAAAATTTGTTTTTTTTTTTGTGAAAGAGAAAAGACAAGCCAAGTAAACAAACAAACAAACAAACAAGCGAGGAACAGAACACACCATCCAATCTGTTTCTATTGCTCATAGAAAAATAATAAATAATAATAATAGAGTATGCAAGATTATTATTTAAAAGATTTTATAATAATAGTAATAATAATAATAATAATAATAATAATAAATATAGGATTTCGACGAGCTTGTAAAAAATATTAAGCTATAGCAGAAATTAAACTATAAATACAGGCTATATTTATAGTCGTAGATTAATAATATTAACATTGATGATATATATATACGTACGGAAATTCCGAAACTTTAAATTTTTTAACAAGGCAGAGTTATAATTAATATGGAATTGGCATTGTGTGTTAGAAGTAGTTTTAAAGTACACCAAAAATAGCACTGAAACCATTGTTCTAACTTTAAAGTTTGATATTTATAAAAATAGTATAAATAAATATCATGCAAAATATTATAAATACAAAATGAATGAAAACAAATTGAATTTTATTAAAAAAACAGTTTGATAACGACGATTTTGCCGGTGTTGCAAGGCGTTTGTATTACATAAATGACAAAAATCAAATTTCCCGTTTAAGTTTTCAACCTTATTAGTTGAATGTCTATAATAATAATAGAAATGATAGTGTGTTTATTTTTTTTTCTCAAATATTGTTTTTTTGATTGATAAACAAATAATAATAAATAAATAATAAATAATAATAGTAATATTAATAATAATAGTAATATTAATAATACAATATACCAGTAATATTGCGTTAACATATGAAAATATCATTGATTGAAGATGATGGATGGTGAATGGATCGATATGTATGTGTATGGATTTTCCACCAGTAATTATGCACGGATTTATATGATTATATGCAGGTGAAGTTTCTTTAGTTCGACGCAAACTTTAAGGAAACATAAAAATAGAAGATTTGAAGGACGTATTAGATTAAATTTTCTAAAAAAGATAAATAATAATAATATTCGGAAAGTAGATGATTGCAAAGATGACGTCCAAGTGAATTCACAAATGTCCATTGCTATCTATCAAGTATCTCCATCCATCCATCCATCCATCCATCAATATCTATCTAAAGAACTTGTCCAATCAGGAATAGGATGATGTGTATTTTCGTGTGATAGTATTTTGTAAGAGTGGAAAAATGGAGAGTAGGAAATTCCTATAATCCACTATGAGTGTCTGATTGTCTCACAAGACTTGTTGTATTCAATTCGGATAAATAAATAAAAAATAAGTTTTTTTTCCCATGTTAATTAATTTAATTAATAGTTAATAAAATGTTTTGACTTGTTATCAAATTGACAAGATTGCAACCTTAATTCTCATTGATATGATTGATTAGGGAAGGAAAGGTTCAAGTTGAAAGAATTAAAAACTCAAGCCAAATTCCCAATTGATACAAAAAAAGGCATTTGGCCACATACTAAATTGTTGCAGATTATTGCCAAATCTAGACATTTTATTCTAATAATGAAATTATGAAAAAGAGGGAAAACTTAAAAAAAAAAAAAAAAAAAAAAAAAAAATACAAAAAAAAAAATAAAGTTTTTTTTTTTTTTGATGTCCATCGTGTTACAATTATACGATGATATTATTCCACCATTCTTATCACTTTTCGCTAACCTTTCTAATTTTTATCGTGGCACTAATAAAAGATAACAATTTTTGACATTAATACTAATTCCGGGTTGTATATCTACCGAAAGAATTATTTTCTTTTGAGATGTGTTTCTTTTTTAGGATGTTTATTAACGTATACAACTAGTTTAAATCAGGTAAATAATTTTTTGAAGTGCTGTTTTAATGTTTGGAAAATCGGAGTTTTATAAACTTGACTATACGGCCGATACTATCATAATCATCATACTATAATTGATTGTATATGATTGCTACAATGATTTTCTAAAGAAGAGATAAAAATGACAACGAAGGAATAATTTTTCCAGACAATAACAATCTAAAAAAATTAAAATGGACGATATAAATAATAATTAAAGTTTTCGATTAACATAAAAAAGAAAGTATTTTTTTCCTTGTGTCAATGAAAATCATCGAACTGGATTTGTGTCAAGTTCTGTTATCTCACACATGCACACACACACACGCGCACATACACAATATCATCATTGTAATGATGATATTCGAGAAGAAGAATCACAACTTTTTAAAAAATATAGTTTTTTTTTATTTTCCACATCTTTAATATTTTGTTACGCCATCAAAAAAAATTAAAAATTAAAACGTGAAAATTAGCAAACATGACGCGTCCATTAAATCGATAATTAAATTGGGTAATCGAGAGAGAAAAAAAGAAAAGAGGGTTGAGTGGCGCGAGGGTGAAAGAGGGTTGGGTGGTGAGATATGCATTAGCATATACGTCAATATCTATTTATTAAAATGGAAAATTTTAAAAATAAAATAAAGAATTGGGAATAAATTTTTGTTGCATTATCTGATGACATCAGTGATACATAATAGAGAAAAAAATTTCATTCATTCATTTCTTGTGCATGTGTGATAATTGAAACCCTTTTCTCTAGAATTATCACTTTACATTAATCGTTTAATCACATTTGAAAAAATATTAGATATTTGCAATTTTTCTCGTATTTAATTTTAATTTTGATAGTAAAAATAACGAACAGCGATGATATGATGGAATGTGATCGGTCAGATAGGCGATAGTTTCTTGTCTATTATAAGGGCATCAATTCTTGTTTATTGTCATTATCATTATCATTATCATCATCATTATTATATTGTCATTGTCACTATCATTGCTACCATTACTATCAATAAACTTTTCGCGTACATTGTAAGCATTGTTTTTTATGTGGTAATACCACATATTGCATCCATTAAAGTTTAAGGGTGAAAATAAGCGAGATAGATAGGTGAGATAGACAGAAAAGAGAGAAGACGAGGATTTATTTGTTAAAATGTGTGTGCGAGTGCGTGATATATTATTGCAAAGTACAACGAATAGGAATAAATTAATTATTATTATCACTTATTATTCGTCTATCTAACAAAATTCGGTTTTGTGGTGAAAAGTGAGCATGCGTGTTGATATATGAGAGAGAGTAGTAGGTGGTAGTTAGGTATATGTGGGTGGGGAGATGTGGGAGATGTGGGCGATAATACAAAAAAAAAAAAAAAAAAAAAAAGAGTACAAAAATTTTTTTTGGGCATATTTTTTGGGAAATAAATTACTTCCAAATAAAGAAATCTTTCCAAAAATAATTTCTATTAATAAAAATGAAATCATTTATGGAAATAAATATAAAGCATGTGAATTATTGAACGGGTAATTATCAATAAAAATAATTAGTTAAATTCATAAAGTATCATTACATAAAACGTACATTAATTTATTGGATTTAAAAATAGGTTTATTTTAAAAGTCAGTAGCTTAAAGTCTATTTAAGTGCAAAAGTTTATTAATAGTATATAAATTAAATTTATTTGCTTGCTTACATACCTTGGGTAAACCCCTTTTTATTTATCCACTCCGTTTCCCGTCCCCATTTCCTTCTCCTGGTTGATCCTTGATTTTTTTCTTTATTGGCAAATATTAATTTCGTTTATTGTTGTTGTTAATGTTAATAAAAATTGTGTAATGGATAAATAATAAACAATTGTTGGTAGTATTTATAGAATTATTATTTATTTATTTATTTATTTATTAAATTAAATTATATATTTTCTCTCTTATCTAAAATCTGATTTATTTTATATGTTTAAAAATAACCTAAAAATTGTATAAATATCGAATTAATTTCCCAACATTTGTTTTCTTCCCTCACCTTTTTTTGTTTTATTTTAATAAAATTATAATTCAAAAAATCGTAGGAAAAATCAAAAAATATAATTAATTTTATCTTTTTTTATTTTTTATATTAAGTAAAACAGAAAAGTTTATTAAGGTCATTTTTTAAAGTCAAAAAAAAAAAAAATCTATTTTTTAAATTTCTAAAGAAACGAGCAACGACGACAATATAAATCTTAGTAGCAAAGCAATTATCAACAACAATTAATTCCAAAAGAATTTCAAATTTATAACGAAACGACTCAAAAAAAAAAATTTTTTTTAAATCAAATCAGATTCTCTCACGATAAAATTATATTATCATCACATATAAAAAATGATTTCAAATATTAAAAACTATTTTGTCCTCAAAACCTATCAATCAGACATAACGACATGTCCAACTATTGAGATATATGATGGAATTTTGGTCAGTTCACTGATAGTAGCCAGTTTAACGTTGTTTTTATACACCGCGTTCACTCAATTTCATGAACAAGGTGTATATGTAGCTGCAGCCAAAGTAACGGAGTTTCACCACACTTTATATTTATAATTATAATAATAATATTATTATTGCAACAAAACAATTTTTTTGAACAATTTTTACATTTTTTAATAATATATTATTATTTGATTTTTTTTTTATTACGAATTTTTTAAATTAATAATATTTTATAAATATTATATAAATATATATGTACAATTAATAATGATTTCAAAAAATTTTATGTGGTGGCAAAAAAAATGACGATATTAGTGTAGTTTTTTTTATTTTATTTTATTAATATAATACAATAATGGTTTTTTTTTTTTAATTCGTTTTCGGTTTTTAAAAAAAATATTAATTTTTTTTTGTAATTTTTTTTTATTCTTTTGTAAATTTTTTTTTTTCATCAAAAAATTTCATATGGATTCTTATTATTATTGATTAGATTTTTTAATTATAATATCAAATTAGAAAAGGGTTACTTATACTAATTTTTTAAGTTTTTTTTTTTTTTCGATCCTTTTCTACATGTGTGTTCGTAAAAATTTTCATTTGATTATTATTAAAAAAAAAAAAATAATAAGAATTTTAATTAATTATTTTTAGATTAATATATATATATATATATATATATAATATGATATATATATATATATATATATATATAATAATATATACGTAAACAAATATATTTTAATAAAAAATTTCGTGTGATAAAATACATTTAATTAAAACAAACACATTATCAGAAAATTTTTTGGTTGGAAATTTTTGATTATAATAATATTCGCCCCAATTAATCATTTTTTAATCACACGTAATATATATATATATATAAATACATATATGTTTTGTTTCGTGATGATGATGATCTTCTCAATTTAGTTATCTTTACTCGCTCAATTTTCTTTCCTTATTGATACTTCTTTAATTCAATTCCACTCCACTAATTTACTACTACTACATTACTATTACTATAAAAAAAAAAAAAAAAAAAAAATCTCAGCCACGTTTTTTATTTTTAATGAATTTACGTGTAAAAATGGAAAAAAAAATTTTATTAGTTTGTTACTCCGCATTTTATTTATGTATTTTTTTTTTCCAATTTAGATTTATTGTTTGTTATATTATAATTTGCTCCTTCTCATTCTTTCATTATCTCTTATAATCATAATCGTGGTTTTTTTATTTTCTTTCTTTCGATTTCATTTATTTCATTCACCAATTAAAAAAAAAGAAACCATATATAGTCATTGGTAATTTAAATCATCATTATTATAATCATTAAATTTTCATTTGATTGTATTTATTTATATGCATATGCAATCATAAAATTTATTTATTTTTATTATTATTTATATTTTAAAGTAAATAAAAATTTAAATTATTTATTACTATTATTATTATTGTTATTATTTTTAGAATTTTTTTTTTGCGTCAGATCCGGCTGACTTTTTACTTATTATTTTATTACACCGTGTTAATATTAATTAATGGTTAGTATTAGTAATTTTTACAAATCACGTGACAAAACGAACAGTTATATTTAGACATGTCCAAATTTTTTATTTTTATGCCAATTTATGAAGTCATAACTTGTCTTGGCTTTTTATAAAGTGTTAATGATTTGTTTCACATTTCCATTTAAAGGATCTGCAACATAAAAGTTTTAGAATAGAATACAAGTACTTAATATTATTATTATTAAAAGTCTGAAAGCATCAAAGTTACGCCTATTTAAGTTTTGTTTATTATGTAAACTAATTAGTTTTTATTGAATAATTAATTTTGACCATTGCTTTCCCCATTTTTCAAAGGGATTTTAAAAATAGATCACACGCAGATTTTTTAATTTATGAATTTATTAAATTTAATAAATGTGCAGGATTTTTTGTCCCAAAAATCGTAATTCGATTTCCATTATTGTAAAGATATTCACTTTAAATTTGGTATAGGAAATGAATTAGTGATTAATAAATTTGACAATATTCAATTATGCGAAGCTGGACATCCCGTTTATATCCATCTATCATCTTATCTATCTTATATATATATATATATATATATATATATTAAATATATAAATAAAAAGGATTTACTCCAATAAGCATCATTGGATGAATAAATATTAAAAATGAAGAAAAAAATCTTCCCAATCAATAAAATTGCCATCCATATTTTTTACTCACACCCACCTGTAAAGTCCTCTTAAAATTACAATATAAACAAACAGGTTTGTAATAGAATAGATATTTTACTATATAAAAAAGTCTTTGTCTCAAATAAACCTATTCCAAAATCAATTTGTCTTTTAGAATTGCAAATGATCTCTTAACCAGTAAGCATTCGCTATAAAGACTTTGCTTCTAATATACAACTTTATGTGTATTGACGGCAAAAGTTTGAACTCACCTAAACTAAATTTTATATAGAATTTTCTTTTTCTTTAATATGGGATGGAATTTATTATTTAATTTGACAAAGCAAAAGAATAAATTTTTTTTCTGCATATTCAAAATGGGAAAACCGGTTTATATATATATATATATATAGAATTTTTAAAATTACAAGTCACACCACAGCAAAGGGTGGCGTGTCACACGATCGTTGAAATGAAAGAAAAATATGGAGTGAATGAATGTTCAACTTGTAAATAGATATAATACCAATTATTTATGTGTCAACTGAAGGATACGCTAGTGTCAATAAAACACTTTATAAGTTGACGACTTATCTTCACTGGTTCTCTCATAATGATTTCTTTAATAAATGTGCATATATTTGCAAATGGCTTGTTTTAAAGATGGAAAGATGGATGGATGCCTTCAAAATTATTTAGTAAGATTTTAAAAGTTGCAAATAGAAGAGCAAATTCATTCATGATAAGGTATTTTTCATATATTGCAAGATCATCAAACAAAAGTATTATATATATATTTGGAGCGTTGCTCATATGCTGCACCAGAAATTTCAGGATGTGCAATGGCATCCATCAGATATTTATATATCGTTTTAGAACTCTGATGTTTGTGATATCAGGTAATAGTATGTGGTCTAGATTCTCTCAACATGTTGAATTAGCATACACGTGTATCCCAACCGCTGAAATTACATTTGATTCAACAATTACTGTGACAATTAATCAGTTTAATTAATTATAATGGTAATTATCACCATTTTAATTGGGGGTTTTTTTTATTAATTTTAAAGCTTACAATCCAACATCACCATCAATTATATAATAATTTCTTAATGTCAAACATCTTTTTAACTATGGCCAGATGAATTTTAATTTTATATATATATTATCGATTCGAACATTTGCAAATACTCGTATCACGTGATTAAAGTATAGCAGCGTAGCCCTTGTTATTAGAAGATGATGCAAATGATTTTTGTGAAGGCGCAAAACATGTGTTTTCTACATTACATATTAGGGAATTTGATCGATCTGTATTTTGACAAAGATGAACCTTATCGACAAAATGAAACAAGCCTGAGCAGAAAAAATCTAAATCTTTATTGAATATATTTATACTTTTGTGCTTGTTACCATATGGAGGATGCCGAATAATTAATTATGAATGCATAAAACAGGAAAGATGAAAAGAAAATGGAACATTATATTGATGGTGTGTGTTACTTTGAAATTTTATTTGTTCACTTTGTTGTAATGTTGTATGTGAAATTGAAATTGAAATATTACCGAGTGGGGTGAAATTCTGATTGGCTAATTTGAATTTCACATATGTGAATTGTGAATTCACATAATTTCATTTTCACGTACAACAGTAATATGCATGCCCCATACCTACCATTAAAGAATTATATATATTTATAAAATATAAACAACAGTATATATACACACACACACACACACAATAAATTGATATTATTGAAAAAATGTCATGATGAAAAAGAATTTGCAACCTTTTATTTTGTCTTCTCTGTGAACTCGATCGAATTTTGCCTTTTTGTTTTGTTATATAACTTATAACTTTCTAATGTAAAATTTACTATTACTGTTTTGCGAATATTAATTAATAATCTTGGCTGTTGTGGTAAAATATCAATCAATCAATCGTCAATGCGTTTATGTAGGATCTACTTATATATTGTGAATTACATAAAATCCACGAGCGCGTGAATTTATATAGAGTGAAGTTAAGCTGACTCATCACACATATTTCGGAATAATAATAATAATAATAATAATATTTGTTATCAACTAAAAGTATATATATCAGTCATTATTCCTCCAATGAAAAAAGCGAGAGTATGAAAATATTAAACTATTGTAATAAATATGTATAGAGTGAAGAAAAGATCTCTTTTTTTGCTTTTTTTGATTTATATTTTTTTTTTTAGATTGTAAATGTTTTTTATATTCCTAAACTAAGATTTTTTGTAAAGGGAGAAAAAAAGATTTTTTAAGTTTTTACTCTTTGCTGAGGATTAGAATTGTAATTATTGGTATAGTTATAATTATTAATGTAGATGTTATCATTACTATAATTATTATCATAACTATTATTAGTATAGTTGTTATAGTTATTATTACTATATCTATTATTATTATTGTTGTTGTTGTTGTTGTTGTTGTTGTTGTTATTATTATTATTATTATTATTATTATTATTATTAT
>CAUDNR010001415.1:0-15208 GCA_958430865.1 Entrophospora sp. SA101 | reverse complement strand
GGAATTTCACCACCCTTAAAACCCCTAAACTACTCATACTTTTTTAAACAACTCCCACAAACCCCACTTTCCTCATCCAATTCTTTAACCCACTTTTTACACTCGGGGCATTGCTCTTTATCACTAACTCCACTCTGGCAGTCATAATCAGCCATTTCTTTTTTTATTTTGACTTTGACTTCGGTCTGAATTTCCTTTTGGGCTTCACAAGAGTAACAATCACATTTAATCTTGCCTCGTTCCTCATGAAATTTGGCTAACTCTATTTCTTTTTCATAGGATTTACCTTGCTTTTCCTGTTCCTCTAACTTGGTAGTTAATTCATTTTCTTTTCTAACTTTTTCATAACCTCAATACTTTATTAATCGTTGTTACTTGCTTGAAGCGTCATTTTTTCCTAATACTGGCTCACAATATTCATTAACTTTTTCCGTATAGAAAATTACTCCGCCGCCCAAACAAATATTATCGTGATAAAAAACGGCATATTGTCCGGGAGTAATAGCTCGTTGCTTTGCTCCAAACTCTACTAACAACTTATCAGGTGAATTAGACAGTCCAGTAATAATCTTTACCGGAATTTCCGGTTGCCGATAACGAAATTTAGCCGTTATATTCTGCTTGCTGAAATACTCCTTTAATTTTTCTTCTTTAACTAACCAGTTAATATTTTTTACCAGGCACCATTTATTATATAATCAATTATTATCTCAGCCATTAGCCACATAAATTAGGTTTTTTTTTACACTTTTTCCTACCACATAACTAGGACTTTTTTGTCCGCTAAGACCTAAATTGCGCCGCTGACCAATAGTAAAGTAATAAGTTCCACGGTGTTTACTAATCACTTTTTTACTATCAATATCTATTATTTTTCCCTCTTGGGGGGGGAAGTAGTTAGCCAAAAAACTTTCAAATTTCCGTTCACCAATAAAGCAAATGCCAGTCGAATCTTTTTTGGTAGCGTTGTTTAATAATATTTTGTGGGCTAACCCCCGCACTTCCTTTTTAGTTAAATCCGCCAGCGGAAAAATTAACTTGCTTAATAGCGACAAATTAATTTGACAAAGAAAATAAGTTTGGTCTTTGTTGCTATCTTGGGGCTTACTTAAATAAAAATTACCGTTTTCATAAACAGTTTTGGCATAATGACCGGTCGCCAGTAAATCAGGAGCAAAAGTTTGCTCGGCATATTCTACAAAATAACGAAATTTAATAACACTATTGCATAAAACATCGGGATTGGGAGTGAGACCCTTTGCTAAATCTTTTAAAAAATTAGTAAATACTTTTTCTCAGTATTCTTGAATAAAATTAACTTTATAAAGGGAAATATTTAGTTGTTTGGCTATTTCCTGAGCGTCTTTTCAATCTTGCTCTTGGGAGCAAAAAGAAACGGACTGATTACCTAAATAATCATCTCAGTTTTGCATAAAAATTGCTTTCACTTCATAATTTTGCTTTTTTAAAAGATAAGCGGCTAGGGCTGAATCTACCCCGCCACTGAGAGCAATAATAACCAATTTTTTCTTGGTTCTTGGCAAAGAAATAACCATATTCAATAAAATTTTAGTATATATTTTGACACTAACCGGAGCAAAATTATTAATATATATGAAAGTGGACCTAATAAAAAAAAAATATTCTCTCCATGCTACGGATACTGGTTCGACTATAATACAAATAATTTCTTTACAAGAAGAAATTGACAAAGAAAAATTACATTTGCTAACCAATAAAAAAGATATACCAGCCAAACGAGCGTTATTAAAGAAGGTTGCTAAAAAAAAAACATTTTTTAAATACTTAAAAAGGAGTAACCCGGCTATTTATGAAAAATTAAAAGAGGAATTAAAGTAAAGAAAATTGTCACTAAAATAAATATATAACGATAATGATGAAATCCAATTACGGGTTACTTGTTATCCCAGTTAAAACAATAGAAGTATATCTTTGAAAACTGGACAGAACTAATTAAAGCGTGTGAGTAAATCTCACAGTTTATTCTTTTTAAGAGTTTGATCCTAGCTCAGGATTAACGTTGGTAGTATGCCTAACACATGCAAGTCGAGCGGAAAGTAGTAGCAATATTACTTTTAGCGGCGAACGGGTGAGTAATGCTTATCTTACTTGCCAATTAGTGGGGGATAACCCTGGGAAACCAGGGCTAATACCGCATTGGTTGCTTCGGTAATGAAAGGGGGTCGCGAGGCTCTCGCTAATTGAGAGGGATAAGTCGTATTAGTTTGTTGGTGGGGTAATGGCCTACCAAGACTATGATGCGTAGCCAGTCTGAGAGGATGAATGGCCACAAGGGAACTGAGACACGGTCCCTACTCCTACGGGAGGCAGCAGTGAGGAATTTTCCACAATGGGGGCAACCCTGATGGAGCAATACTACGTGAAGGAGGAAGGTCTAAGGATTGTAAACTTCTGTTAGTGCGGAAGAAGAACTGAACGTAAGTTCGGTTTTGACGGTACGCACAGAGAAAGCGACGACTAACTATGTGCCAGCAGTCGCGGTAAGACATAGGTCGCGAACGTTATCCGGAATTATTGGGCGTAAAGGGTGCGTAGATGGTAGAATAAGTTAGCAGTGGGAAATCGAGGCTCAACCTCGTGGAAGCTGATAATACTGTTCTACTTGAGTACAGAAGAGGTTAACGGAACTCCATGTGGAGCGGTAAAATGCGACGATATATGGAAGAACACCAATAACGGCGAAGGCAGTTAACTATTCTGTTACTGACGTTGAGGCACGAAAGCGTGGGGAGCAAAACGGATTAGATACCCGTGTAGTCCACGCCCTAAACGATGAGTACTAGGTATTGGGCAGTTTAGCTCAGTGCCGCTAGTTAACACGGTAAGTACTCCGCCTGGGTAGTACGGTCGCAAGGCTAAAACTCAAAGGAATTGACGGGGACTCGCACAAGCAGTGGAGCATGTGGTTTAATCCGATACAACGCGTAGAACCTTACCAAGGCTTGACATATTCGGCAAAACTAGGGAAACCTAGCAGAGGTTATCCGGACACAGGTGCTGCATGGCCGTCGTCAGTTCGTGCCGTGAGGTGTATGGTTAAGTCCTATAACGAACGCAACCCTTGGGCTTAGTTACCAGCATTAAGTTGGGGACTCTAGGCCGACTGCCCGAGTAATCGGGAGGAAGGGAAGGATGACGCCTGGTCGTCATGGCCCTTATGCCTTGGGCGACACACGTGCTACAATGGCTAAGACAAAGGGATGCCAACCCGCGAGGGGGAGCTAATCCCAAAAAATTAGCCTCAGTTCGGATTGGAGGCTGCAACTCGCCTCCATGAAGTCGGAATTGCTAGTAATCGCAAATCAGCCATGTTGCGGTGAATACGTTCTCGAGTCTTGTACACACCGCCCGTCAAATCACGAAAGTCGGTAATGTCTGAAACCAACTAACTAACCCGCAAGGGAGGTAGTTGACAAGGGTAGGATTGGCAATTGGGGTTAAGTCGTAACAAGGTATCCGTAGGGGAATCTGCGGATGGAAAAAATATTTTATATAAAACGGTTCTGTCCGGTTTTGAAAGGTATACTATTATAGCTTATGGAAAAATCTTGCAAAAAAAAAAAAAAAAAAAAAAACTAGAATTTTAATTGCTGGCTTAATAGTAATAGTTAGTTTAGTTGGAATTAGTTCTCTTTTCTTTTTTAATAATTCTGGTCTCTACTTGACGCCAAGAAAAACCAAAAAAACCAGTAAATTTCCTCGCTCAAATGACCAAAACGATTGTCCTTATTTAAATTACCTAAATGATTCAAATAGCACTGAGGAAAGTCGGGACAAGTGAAGTCAAATCCCGTCGGACTTTGTCATTAGTTTGTGAAAAAAAGGCTATCACTGAAGGGATATTATCCAATTATGAGATTGAAATCTACCGGAACCTGCTATCCCAGATTTAAAATCAGAGCAAAGAATTGGTGTAATAAATGAATTATTTGTCATGTTTAATACGGACTTATTTGATAAAAATATTTCGGAAAGCGAAAAAGAGAAAATGCCAGAATGAGTCTAGTAGTTATTGTGCGGAAAATTCCCGGCGGCGGACCAAAAATTAATATTGATGAAGGAATTCAGGAGGCGATGCTAGGCAGTGAAAGTAATACCAAAAAATATTGTCAAAAAGTAATCAATTTTGCTTTAAGTCAAGAAAATATTAATTCGTGCCAGTGCGAAATATCTCTGTTATGCTCGCTGGGAATAGAATACTTTGAAAAAGAACAAAAAGTTGCTTACGGGAGAAGTCACGGAAAATCTTTTGGGAGTGCTATTTACTTGGCTTTGTTAAGTGCTTACTATCAAAAACCTATTTCTAACCGGGTTGCTGCCACGGGCTTTTTGGGAATGGGCGAGAAAAAAGGAAAAATTGCTACTTTTGCCGACCGAGAAAAGCAACTCAAAGAAAAAATCCAAGCTGTCGAACAAGAACTCGCTGGGGTCAAAACTAATGCGAGTAGTCAGGCCCAAACAATAAAGCGTTTAGAAAGGGAAATAAGCCACTTAAAAACCCATGAAAAAAAATTACAAGGACAAAGAGAGAACGAACAAAAATCAAATTCTTATCAACTGATTAAGGGTCAAGAAATTAACTTAGTCCCCGGAACTAATTTACCAATTACCGGCCTCAAAGAGAAAGTTATGGCTTGTGCTGAAAAAGGTATTAATAAGGTAGTGCTTTCCAAATATAATTCTTTCCCCCATATTTTAGCCCAAAAACTCAAACAAGACTTTGTCAAAAAAGAGTCTTTAGAGGGAAAGTGAAGCTTAGCCCAGGATTACCAATTAGAAGTTCCGCCCGCAATAAAAGAAAAAATGAAAGTTTATCTTACCGAGAATGCTAAGGAGTTGCGAGACTTACTTTTCGCAGGTAAATTATCCTAAAAAACTTATTAATGGATAGCAAAAAGATTAAAGATACTCTTTTATTACCGAAAACCGATTTTCCGCTCAGAAATAATAACCATTGCGAAACCGAAAAAAAAATCAGAGAACTTTGGGAAGAAAAGCAGATTTATCAAAAAATACTAACACTTAATAGAAATAATAAGCCTTTTATTCTCCACTCTGGTCCGCCTTACGCTAATGGAAAACTTCACATTGGACATTTTTTAAATTTCACAATTAAAGATATCATTGTCCGCTTTCAGGCTAATCAGGGAAAATACACTCCTTTTTTACTGGGCTGAGATACCCATGGATTACCAATTGAGCACAAAATGATTCAAGCTTACCAAGGTCAAAAAATAAATTTACGGCAAGTCTGCCATGATTTTGCTCTAGAACAAGTTCAAATCCAAAAAGAACAGTTAAAAAAATTAGGACTTTTTACTGATTACAATAAACATTATATTACTCTCAATAAAGAATATGAGGCCGAGCAAATTCGAGTTTTTGGGGAAATGGTAAAAAAAAATTTAGTTTATCAGGGATTTAAACCAATTTATTGGTCCTGCGGTCATGAAACCGCCTTAGCCGAAAATGAGATAGAATATTACGAAAAGAAAGATACTTCGCTCTATTTCAAAATTAAATTGGTCAAAACTCCTGATTTTTTGGGTCAGAAAAGCGTTAGTTTAGTGGTCTGAACTACCCAACCGTGAACCATTCCGGCTAATCAATTAGTAGCCATCAAAAAAACGGCTTCTTATGCTTTGGTTAATCACAATAATGAATATTTAATAATTCTGGAAAACCAAATCCCTCTTTTCGAAAAATTAAGTAAAGAAAAACCAAAAATAGAAAAAATACTGGCGGGAGAAAGATTATTAGGGTTAACTTATTCTCATCCTTATCAAAAAGACAGAAAAGGATATATTGTTGATGGCAGTGATTTTATTGAAGAGGGAGAAGGGACGGGGATAGTCCATTTAGCACCCGCCTTCGGAGCGGAAGATTTTGCAGTAGCAAAAAAGGAAAAATTAACGATTGAATGTCCGCTGGAACCGAATGGTTTGTTTAATAAAAAAATTGTGGTCTCGGAATTGATCGGCAAACATTATTCAGAAGTTAACCAGTATGTTATTACTGATTTAGAAAAAAGGAATTTAATAGTAAAAAAAGAAATAATTTCTCATAGTTATCCCCATGATTGGCGTGATAAAAGTCCGTTAATTTATTGTTTAACTAAGCAATGATTTATTAAAGTAGAAGCCATAAAAAAAGAGTTATTAGAAAATATTGCCAAAGTAAAATGACATCCGAGTTGAACCGAAGAAAAAATGAAGTTAATAATTTCTGCTCGTGAAGATTGGTGTATTTCCCGCCAAAGAAAATGAGGCGTGCCAATTCCAGTTTTATATAAAAATAATGAACCAATACTTAACCCCGAAATTATTGATTATGTTGCGAAAATAGTTGCTAGTAGTGGTTCTGATTGTTGGTTCGATGGCAGTATTTTACCGCTTTTGCAGGAAAAATTTCCTGGTTTGATAAATGAAGAAACTGTTTTAGGAGAGGATATTATGGATGTTTGGTTGGATAGCGGGGTTTCTCATCGTTGCGTTTTCACCAAAATTTATATTACGTAAGGATTTAAAAAATAATACATGGCTAAAGAATCACCTGAACAAGATACTGATTTTTCATTCTCGTCCTTTTAAAAATCAATCGAGATCCCTTAATCGCTAAAATTTAAATTTTCCCAATTGCTTTCTTTTTCGTAAACATACTCACTATTCCTATTTATTTTTCAGTTCGGGTATTTTTCAATGACTATTCCACCAACTATTTTAAAATTATATTTTGGCTGCTTTTCTTTAATTCAATTTTGAAGTGCATTACTCTTATCCACGGTTTCTTGACTTTTTGCCGTAATACCGCTTTTTGTATCTAGTAGGTAGACTTCTCCTCTTGTTCTGACAATAAAGTCAGGATAGAAGAGTCTTTTTTTCTTTTCTTGAGTGTCAAAATATTCAATCGCAAACGCACTTCTTCCATAACTTTGCTTGTGTCATCAAATAACATTGGGATGCAATTCTAAGAACCTTATAAACTTCTTCTCGTTTTCTATTCCTGAATATTGTTTTTTATTATAAAATTTCTCGTAGACATTTTTGTTTATATCCTCAATCTCCTCATAATCTGCGGTAAAACTAATGTTGTTTTCAGGTAATCACAAATCAAAAACTTCTTTTTCTTCTTTCGCTTTTATCTCTATTTCATATTTTTTTCTAAATTCTTTCAAAGCCTTATTGATAGCAGATTTTAGATAGTCATTCTTTTTTGATAACTGATTAACAATAATTGGATAATAAACTAATTTATTAAATCCAAATCTCTCTTCAAATCAGACATTTAAAGCCGATTTTAATTGGCTTCATGAACTTGCTGGATTGTATTTTGCTTCCTCATCATCTTGATTTTTAAGTTCTTGGAAACAAAGCAAGTTATAAAGTTTTTCTACTTCTAACCGGGAAAAATGGTAATTGAAGTTCTGGTCCTTTCTTTTTATCTCATTAGCAAAATTATCAAAACTAGTAATTTCGGCGTCCACAATAATTTGATTACTTACCTTCGCTAAAGAAAAATCAAGCCTAGTTCCTACACTTTTTTTGTTTTCAGTAAATAATTGAGATCTAGTTCCAAATTCTCGATCCATTACTTCTAAAAAGATTTCTTGTCATAATGGAAGAATAAGAATGTCAAAATCAGTTCGATAATGATAAGTTGTTTCCAAGCAAATCCTTTCAACATCTTTTTTTAGTTTAGTAAAATGAACCGGTATTTTATTTTTGTCTTCTAGTTGGCTAATATCTCTAATATGATTCTTGTCGTAATTAGTGAAAATATAAGCCTTGTTTAGTTCTTCCCTTTCGTAATGGTAACCTTCAGGCATCCTTTTTATCCTGCCGATTATTTGGGTGCGAAAAATTGGGCTATCAACCTCACGAAACATTACTAGTATTTCTGCTCGTGGGCAGTCTCAGCCGGTAGCCGGAGCCACTTTGAAAATCATAAAATTAACTTCACTATTATTTTTTTCAATCATGTCTAAGTTTGTCTTTTCATTTGATAACCAAATAGCAATTTCCTTTCCTTTGACACTTTTGGCTTTTAAATATGACAAAACAGAATTCTTTCGATTAGTCTCTACCTCCTCTTTTTCCTTAAAATCGCTTGGAAGTTGAATTAAAACTAGGGGATTTATATCAAGCCCCAAACTTTCATAAATTTTTTTAAGTTCTAGTCTCTTATTATAAGCCAGTTCCAACATTATTTCATCCTCCGAAAATTGCTTTTTTTCGGATAATTTTTCAATCTCCTCCTTAGTTTGAATAACAATTTTTTCTTTGATTAGTCCGCTTTTCTTTACTTCTTTCTCTGGAACTTCCACAAATCCAGCCCTTTTTTGTCTAACCTCGCTAATACCTGGCTCGATTTTAGGAGTTGCAGTCACTCTAATGATAATTCGTGGGTCAAAAAGGTTGATAACCTCGTTAGCCAGTTGAGTATCGGTTTCAATATGAGCCTCATCAACAATTAATACTAAATCCCTTTCCTTTCTGGTTTATCTAATAAAGTCATCAAAAATTGCTTCTCCGCCATATCCAACCCCACCACCTTTTCTTAATTTTTTTGATTCTTTATTAGTTCCTTTTATCTTTAATCAGTTAATGAAGAAGACATTGTTTTTGTGAAGTTTTCCCTCGTTCAAATTGTTTATATCTTTAAGGTGCATGTCAGTACCTTCATTAAAATAATGATAAAGTTTATTTTTGGATTGCAAGTAAGAATCATCACCACCAAAAGATATTCATATATAGGCTTTGTCTTCATGAAATTGATAGTTACCATCAAGGCATCTTAAAAATTCAGCCATCATTATGGTTTTTCCGGCTCCGGTAGGTGCTTTAAAAGTAAGCGGTATTTGGTAATTGCCAGTTTTTCACAAATCTAAAAAGGTTAGACTTAATTCTTCTACTGCTCTATTTTGAAAATCTTTTAAATTTATTCTTACCATATTATTTTTAATACTTCGTATAAAATATCCTCATTTATTTTTCTTTCAAAGTTAAGTTAATTTCCTTATATATTTCGATAATTGGCTCGGGAATATCCTCAATAGTGATATTTTTGTCTAAATGGAAGGATTTTTTATCTACTCTCCCGTAAGAAAAAATATACAAGGTTGTTTTAACTTTTTTTAATTTCTCAGTCAATTCCGTAAACTTTTTCATATTTTCTCGAAAATAAATTGCTGTTTTTCTTGTTTTATCTTTACTCTCAAACATTTGATAATATTCGTCACATTCCGCTTCTTCAAAAGTATTTTCTTTAATCGCAATCATTCACCCCGCTTTTTCGGTTAGTTCATGTCTTTTTCCATCACTTATATTAGTTAGTTTTTCAACAGAAATTAGGTCGGTTTGGAAATATTGAAGATTACCACCAAGTCCTTTTATTTTTTCATCCACTTTGTTTTTTTAACATAACCTTTGATAATCTTTTCCAAACGCGGATAACAAACTTCTTCGGCAATTTGCCCTTCATTATTAGTGCAAAGAATAAACTTTCTTTGGCTTTTTTCTTCCTGGTTAAGTTCTAAAACTGCCTCGCCAGTTGTGCCAGAACCAGCAAAGAAGTCCAAAATAATTGCATCCTTGGGAGTATGAGTTATTTCTATTAAGTGAATTATTAATTCTTTGGGTTTAGAATAAGGAAAATCTAGCCCTAGGTTCTTCAAATAATTAGTTGCTCGGCTATTCAAAAAATTTTTGTCTACTAAAAAATTTCTTGGCTTAACTCCTTTTTCTCTTCTTGTTTCCAAATAACTTTTTACATAAATATTGTATTTTGACTTTTTTCCATCTTGGTCTAATAAAGGAGAAGTTTTTGTTTCTTTGAAAACTAGTAAATTTTTGTTTAAGTTAAGAGTTTCATATGACCATCTTCATTGTTTATCAACACCATTAATCGCACTTGAAACTGATATCCCTTCTTTTTTTTGTGGAGCAAAGTTTTTCCGGGCGGAATAACTAAGGACCCATCCGGACATTGAATATAATATCTAAGGTTCATTCGCGTTTCTAAACTTGATTGAAATAAACCTTTTTCTTCGTATTTTCCATTTTCGTCTTCTTTAGTATAAGAATCCTCATCAATCTCGTCATAAAAATTACTAGTATCTATCCGGATTTTATTTTTAGCATAGCAAACCACAAAATCGCAAGAAGGAGCGAAAAACTTTCCTTGATTGCTACCTGCTTTCATTCTTCTTGCCATAATAGTTAAAGAATTTTCATGTCCGAATACTTTTCCGCATAATAAAACAAGATTGGCGAGTTCTTGTTCTCCCATGGATATAAAAATAATTCCTTCCTCTTTCAAAAGATTTTTGGAAAGTTCTAACCTCTTTTCCATCATGTTTAACCATTTGGCATGCTTATATCGGTCATTTTTATCGACAAATTTATCATTGTATTTTCACTCATCTTCTTTTCCAGTATTGTAAGGAGGGTCGATATAGATCAAGTCGATTTTTCCTTTGTGAGTATAGCTGAGGCAAGTTAAAGAATGGTAATTATCTCCTTCAATTAAAATATTGTCATCGTTATTGCCAGTTTTAATTTGCTTTTCATTAATTCTTTTAAGTATTGGTAAATTATTTTCGCAGTCTAAAACTACTTGTTCGGGCTCCTTCTCTCTATCCCAAACAAGGCCATATTTTTTTAGGTCCAATTCTTTCTCTTGTTTTTCAATAATTTTTAGTAATTCCTCCTTGGAAAGACGATCATATTTAGTCATTAACTATATGTTTAATTTTTACTAAAAAGGGATAAGAAAGCACAATTTTTACGTAGTGGTATGATTATTATGATGCACTTTTTTCTTGTCTCCTAATAGATTTTACATCAAATCGTAATCATAATTAACCTTATTATAAACAATAAAATTGTGTCTTTCGGTAGTTAGTATCCAAAAATCCAGGTAATTTACCTCTGCTTTTTGAATCACTACTAGTTCCTGATTTTATTTAACATTTTAAAATAGTTATTATAATATGAAAATAAAAAAAGAGCAAGAGGAAATTTCTATAATAATAAACAACCGTAATCTTGAAGACCTAGAGTTTAAGTTTGTCAGAAAGGGAGTAACAATAATTATCGGAGAAAACGACGTTGGAAAGTCAAACATTTTAGACCACATATATTATAATAAAGAAACGCAAAAAGCACTTAAAAGTTCCAAATCATTATTACCAACTGATAAATTAAATGATATTTGGTCAGTAGCACTGGGGTCAAAATGAAAAAAAGAAGGCGTTTGAGTTCATGGAGATATTGCTCCCGGAAATCTTCTTGTGAAGAACGGAAAACTTTGCGGAGTTATTGACTTTGGGATGCTTGGAATTGGAGACCCATCCTGCGATTATGCAATAGCATGGACTTTTTTTGACAAAGAGAGCAGAAAAACATTTCTTAGAGAGTTAGGATGTGACAAAGATACTTGAAACCGAGCAAGAGGGTGAGTGCTTTGAAAAGCACTGATTACATATAACCAAAAAGACTTGGCAGAGAATGCCAAGCATACCATTAATGCTATTTTAAAAGACTATGAAAAAACAGAATAAAAAATGCCATGAACGAAAATAATAAATCTTTACAACAAAAATTAATTGAGTATTTTGGAACCCAAAGAATAGAAAACACTCCCCTTCCTTCAATAATAACCAAAAATCTTAATCCAAAATTTAAACTTCGTGATTATCAAAAAAACGCTTTTTGCTATTTTATTAACTATTGAGAAAATGAAAAATTTACGAGTAATTCCAGCCAACACCAACTTCTCTTTCTTATGGCAACCGGTAGCGGCAAAACTTTAATGATGGCTGGATTAATTTTGTATTTATACGAAAAAGGCTATCGTAATTTTTTCTTTTTTGTTAACAGCACTAATATTATTGATAAAACTAGGGATAATTTTTTGAATGATGCTTCAATTAAATACCTTTTCAATAAATCTCTTTCTTGGAATGATAAAAAAATACTCTTCAAGAAGTAGACAATTTTCAAACTACCGACAATGACAATATTAATATTTGTTTTGAAACCATTCAGGGGCTTCATACTCGATTAAACACTCCGCGAGAAAATAGTTTAACCTACGAGGACTTTCAAGACCAAAAAATTGTTCTTATTTCTGATGAAGTCCATCATATCAATGTGGAAACCAAATCTGGTTCACAACTTTCAAAAGAGGAAAGAGAAGAAATAAGTTCCTGAGAAAATACGGTCAATAAAATATTTGCGGCTAATTCGCAAAATGTGCTTTTAGAGTTCACTGCTACGATAGACTTTAACAATCCTAATATTTGAAATAAATATGCTCCTAGACTTATTTTTGACTATCCTTTAAAGCAGTTTCGCATCGACAAATATTCTAAAGAAGTAAAAGTATTGCAAACGGATGCTGAACTTTTTGACCGTGCTCTCCAAGCAGTATTACTTAGCCAATATCGCCGCAAGATATTTGAAAAAAATGGAAAAGTAGTAAAGCCAGTAATTTTATTTAAATCTAAAACTATTAGCGAGAGCAAAGAATTTCAAAACGAATTTATAAGAGGCATGGCAACTCTTACAAGCGATAAACTTAGCAAGATTGAAGTAAATGCTAAAGACGAATTTCTGACAAAAATATTTAAATATCTTGCTAATAATAATATCTCCTTAGATAATTTTGTTATCGAAATTAAAGAAGATTTCTCGGCCGAAAAAACTATTTCAGTAAATAGTAAGGAAGAAAGCGAAGAAAAACAATTAGCAGTGAATACTCTCGAAGACCCTAATAATGAATATCGGGCTATCTTTGCGGTTGACAAACTTAACGAAGGTTGGGATGTGCTTAATCTTTTCGATATTGTTCGTTTGTATGATACTCGTGATGCCAAAAATAATATACCCGGACCAACTACTATCAAAGAAGCTCAATTAATCGGGCGAGGAGCCAGATATTATCCATTTAAAATTAATGATGCTGATGACCCTTCCCAGCGAAAATTTGACTATGATATTCAAAATGAGATGAAAATTTGTGAAGAATTATACTATCATAGCAGTTATAATCCAAGATACATTCAAGAATTAAATTCTGTTCTAGCAAAAACTGGAATTATCCCTGACAATACGATTAAAAGAAAACTTATCATTAAAAATGAATTTAAAAATACTGAATTTTATAAATCAGGTCTTTTGTTCCTTAATCAACCAGAAAAATATCCCCGAGAAGATGTCTTTGAATTGCCATCTTCAATACGGGATTTTCCCTACAAAGTTTCTCTCCAAACCGGACTTAATCTTTCCCGAGACCTCTTTGCAGAACAAACTAAAAAGGGTATTGAAACAAAAGAAAAAGATTTTTGGATAAAAGGTTTAAGACTGCAAATTGTCAAAAAAACTCTTTATAAATTTGATTTTTATTCGTTTTCCAACTTGAGAAAATGGTTTCCTAATCTCGAGAAAATAAATGAGTTTATTGAAAAAAAGGAATATTTAGGAGGAGTTAAAATAACTGTTTCTGGCTTAGCATCTCAACTGGAAAAATTAAAGTCTAATGATGAACTTGACATTTTAGTAAAAGTGGTTGGACAAATTGCTTCTAATTTAGCTTCTAGCCATCCCGAATTTAGAGGAAGTAAAGAATTTAAACGCATTTTATTAAAAGAAAAAATTAGCGATAAGGAACTTAATTTCGCTTCAAACGAAAGTGGAGATAAAGAAACGGGAAAATCAATGAATAACTTTCAGGAGACTAAAATTCCTTTAGATCTTAGCAGCAGGCCTTGACATGCCTTTAATGATTGCTTTGGAACATCGGAAGAAAAATATTTTGTGAAGTATATTGACAAAATTTATACCAAACTTCAAAAAAAATATGATAAAATCTATTTGGTTCGCAATGAACGTTTTTTTAAAATTTACAACTTTGAAGACGGAAGACCTCTCGAACCTGATTATGTACTATTTCTACAAACGAAAGAAAACACTAAAAGCCTTTATTATCAAGTATTTATAGAACCGAAAGGTAGTTATCTGAAAGAAAGAGATGCTTGGAAAGAAAAATTTCTTTTGTCGCTTAAGAAAGAAAACAAAATAGAGCAGTTATGAGAGGATCAGAAATATATTGTTTTGGGCATGCCTTTTTATAGTAACACAGAAGAAAATGATTTTAATAATGAATTTGCAAAAGAATTGTTGTAATAATATTTGGCTATATGAAAAAAAATAATGATATAAATAACAAGAAATATTTGGTAGGACTAGGTGGATTCGAACCACCGACCTCACCCTTATCGGGGGTGTGCTCTAACCAACTGAGCTATAATCCCATAGTGTTTTAAGAGAGAATATTAGTATAAAAACTATTATTTTTCAATATTTCTTTTAATTGTCAATAATAATCAATTTCCGCTTGCTCGCTTAGTTGATAAGGAATTAATGCTCGTCAAGTGCTTTTGGCTTGAATTATCGATATTTTTTGATTGGCTGCTATAATATTTTTTAGCATATTTATTATTTCTTTGTCCGAGGAAATCAATTCTTTTTCTTGCTCGTCATAATTTACTTTTTCTCAACTATCGAGGGGCAAATTAGCGAGCAGATACTCTTCTAAATTATTTTCTGCCTCACTTTCTAACTTTAAAACATGAATTAACTGAAAATAATTAGGGAGTAAGGACAGTGGCATTTTTTTCAGTTTTAAATTTTCGGCTTGTTCCTCGCTAATTCTATTGTTATCTAAATAAAGCCAAATCCCAAAAGGCGCTTGGTAAAAAACTCGGGAAGAAGAATTATTGTCCCCTTTATTTAATTTAATTTTTTCTCAAATTTGATATACTTTTTCCTTGGGAAATTTCTTTTCGCGAGCAATAATTAATATTTTTTCCGTGATTTTTCCTTCTTCTTTAATTATATTTTCAATTTTTTTCCGTAATTTCAAGAAAAGCTGGCTGCGGGCGTTGTCTTGTCTATCTTTACGGTGTTTAATATTTGCCGAGTGAGAGTGTCCTGCCATTGTTAAAAATTAGAACTTGTTAGTAAGCAATATTTTAATTTTATTAGATTTATTTGGTTAACTGATAGAGGTTTACCCACTTATTTTATTTTTTTTTTTTTTTTTTTCCCCGAGGATTAAGTAATTTACTAACTATTACTCCCAAAGTAATGACTACCAGGATTGG
>CAUDNR010001413.1:49303-94686 GCA_958430865.1 Entrophospora sp. SA101 | reverse complement strand
GTTAATTTTTTTTAAATTTAACTGATGTCACATGATTTTCATTATAAAATCCGCTAATTCCAAATTTCTCGTTTTTACGGATATTTCGATATAACGGATAAATTTCTTGGGCCAAACTTATCCGTTAAATCGAGTTTCACTGTGTATCCATTTTTGGTAAAATTTCATAAATTTATGTCACGTGAATCCGTTGTGATGATACTAGAAAGACCTAGAGGTTGGAATCGCCCAAAAAAATCCTTAGTCGACTACTAGTTGCTCAAAATTTCTTTAGTAGACTATTTAGTAGACTATTAGTTGATAATTTGGGGCATACTGCAACAAAACCAGACCAAGTGAACCAAGAATTTCAGGGATCAAAATTTAGTCATTTGTTAAGTGATATATAGAATTGTCCATATATAAAAATAACACTATGAAGCTAATTTACATTAGGTCTACCATGGAACCAAAGAATTGCAGCACCATTAGAAGTATTTTGAAAAAGGAGCAAGGTAAAAAAATTGCTCCTTACATTTTCAAAATAAATGACACTCAAACACTGGAAGCTTATCTAAGGAAAGAAAGGATTACTTATGAAATTTACCAAGAAGAAAGAAAAATAATAAATGTTAAAAAAAGAAAGCATCATCATGATGCATTATTACCTAATAAAAAGCAAAAATCTTTAAAAAAAAAATAACTATCATTTTCTTTGATAGTTGGAATAAGTTTCAATTTATAAGAGGAAAGCATTTCCTCAATTCTTTTTAAATTACTTTTTTATTTTCAATCAAGATCATCTTTTAGTTAGTCTCTTTGACTTCAATTTGAGCAGTTAATTGACCATTCTGTTGTTGTAATTGTGCTAGCTGAATTTTTAACTCATTGATCTCTTTTATTAATTCTTGATTGGTTAAACCTTTTAGTTTTTCAATTTCCGTTTCTAACTCCTTTATTCTATCCAAAAGCTCTTGTTTCCGTCTTTTATTTCACTCCTCAGAGGTTTTCATGAAATCCTCATGGGCTTCTTGTTCTTCATGGATAGTTCATTCTGCTTCATTTAATTTCTCTTGTAAAGAATTTATTTGTCTTTCGTATCTAGTAGAAGCCCTTTCCTCATGTGACAGAACAGGAAGCGATTTTTCTTTTGATTCATTATTTCTAAAGCAATATATTTACCACTAAGAGCATTAATGTTTAATTGAGTTTTTTAGTCTTCCACAATCTTCACACTTGGACAATTCATCATTTTCAAATTTTTCCTTGCAGTTTCCACATGCATAATCATTTTCAACTATGCTATAGGTTACCTTATTACGAGTTCGGATTTGGTAAACAGACACATTCAAGCCAGGACAAAAACAACAAATTGATCCTAGATTTCACCCTTCCAGTTCTAGAACTGTATAAATTAATTCTTCTTTCATAGTGACCAGCTAGTTCTGTTTCTATTTGAGCAGCCATCTCTAGTGTTCCATGTTGCAACCCAAAAACGAAACAAAATGGTTGTAAAGGCGGTTTCAATCATATTTATATGACGCAAAGGTGGTAGCAACCATCATCAAAAGTTGCAGCCCACCTTACTGTTAATTGTTTCACAAAAGGTAATAATAAAAATAAATGTTTTTTTTATTAAAGCAATTCATGATTATTTAAATAAAAAAATAAAGATTAATTTGGAAACATTTACGGTAAAATATAATATGGTGTGTTCCAAAATTTAAAGTTTCGATCACAAGTGACTTTGGAAATTTTAATTAAAATTATACATAAGGAATAATTCTCCTATGAGATTTATACTTCTTTGTTGCGTATTCTATTAATTTTCCAGTAATTCACATAGATTCATATATTTTCACCAATCTCCTTATTTTAACTAAGTTCACTGAATCTAAAGCAACAGGGACTGTGGCTTGTAAAACACTACATGAATAATAACAGTATTCCTTTTTTCAATCTCAGCACCTTTCCATATTGTGAGAATGCAATTTTTTTCATCTTTTGGTATTTATCATTATATTTTTTATTCGTTCTTTGCTTTTATAAAAAAAAAATGTTTTTTTTATTTCATGCAACCACTACCACCATTCTAATCAATGTTAAGTTAAAAATGGATTAAAAGTCTGTGTTCAGCTTTTATAATGAAAAGTTTATTTGTATTCAATTAACAATAAAAATCGGAACCAAACTGCATATTAATGACAAAATATATTTTTTTTTATTAGTAAACAAGCTTACAACCAAGAACGCAATGTGAGCTTTTGCTTTTCATCTATTACACAAACACAGTTGGGTTTGGGTTGCATCTTCTTTGTCGCAAAGAACAAAAAAATGGCACAACTTACAGGAGATCATGGCAAATGGTTTATTATTTTCTTGTGTTAATTAATTAATTAAATAGATAATAGTGGTGGTGGTAAATTATAATTCACATTCGTTACTCTAATTTTATGTAGGAGTGGTTTAAGGAAACAGAGAAAATAACAAATGAAAAACTGATCACATAACAATTATGCTGATAATGACTAAATTTTGATCCCTGAAATTCTTGGTAATACCAATATTCACTTTGTCTGGTTTTGTTACAGCATGCACCATATATGAAAAATCCATTAAATCCATTAAATTGAGATAAAATAACTATAGAAAGATTTGGTTTTGAAAATTTATCTGTTAAACCCTTAAATCTGCTAAATCGAGATACACTGTGTACACCCTCATAGAAAGGATATAAGTATATATTAAAAGAATAAATAAATAATATCATGGCAAATATCCTAAAAGAACAACAACAAGCAAATAAAGTATTAATTGAAGAAAACAAAACTTAAAAAAAAGCAATTTGCAGATAAAGAAGAAAACCTTAAAGTAAAAATCTGACACATTACTAGTCAGTCTCTTAATGACAAGGATGAAGTTAGCCTTTATGCTCCTAAGGGAACATGATGATACAAAAAACTAAATAAGAAGTGAATGGATGAGGGCAAATTAAGAATGGCAGTAGATCCTGATGAAACTAGGGAATGAGTTAAAAACTGTAAAAGATTGATTTGATAACATTACAATCCATTATACAAACACAGGCAGATATTTGCCCGCTTGTGCTTTGCTGAGGCTTTTAAAATTGTCCTCTTTTGACATAATTATAAAAAACATCCGCTCGGGTTTCGTTTGAAGAAATGTTAGAGGGTTTATTGATTATTCAAATGTCATCGTCAGAGGTGATGTCAAAATTAAAATTTCAAATCCCTTGAGGTATCACCCCTTCATGGCTCAAATATTAAAAAGTTCTAAAACTAGTCCCATGTTTGAGGCTCAAAATAAATTTTTCACTGCAAAGATAAACAATTCCCATATACTGGTTCAACCGGTCCTAGTAAAACACCAGACCAAAACTTTTTTTTTATAAATCCAATTTTCTCTTTTTTATTTTACTAAGACCACTAAGACCAAAATAATAAATAAATTATTATCAGCAAGATCTCAAACTATCAATAACAGTGGGATTTTTCACTTTTCTATGTTTTTTATCCTTGGTTTGCTTGGTACCTTAATTAGAAGCTTTTGGGGTCCTGTCAAGGTACTCTTTAATAATATTCTTAGGGCTATGTAGTAATTTTCTATGTTTAATGATCAACCACTGTGATCAACCCAATAATTTATACATTAAGAAATTGATTACTTCACGTCTCAAAAAAATAAAGCTCTTTGTAAATAAATTTTTTTTTTTACATGTTGCTTTTTGTTTCTTTTTTATTTTTAATTATAATGTTTTTAATTAAGTATAATTTATTTATTAACTTATTAAAAAGTAATATTCCGAATAATAACAAATCAAAAGCAAATTGCCAATTATTTTTGCGAGCTATTATATATAGTTAAAAAAAATGGTGGCGGTGATTAATGTTAACTGAAGGTGATTCTAATGTGGCAGCAATGTTTGTATGCGACGCATCAGAAGAGCAAATAAAAGGAAGCAACCTCCGATATGAGAAATTTCAGATGCAGATGTTGTTGGGAGACATTTCAAGGAATAAAATTTTCCATCATTTATATCCTTCACTATTAAACCAACCAGAGTTTTTTACAAATATTCATTTTGTTACTAGTTAGTAATTTCATTTAGTTATTTTGATACTATTTACACTTTAATTCTCAAACGTATTTACTTGATGATTATTTATTAGGATCTTGAATAAAATAAAAAATTATTTATTTAAAGAGATTTTCACACACGTTAGATTTTTTACTTGTTTTTTTTACGTAGTAATCAAATGTATTGCCAGAATTGGCGTTTGATAAAATTAGGGGTTTGTTTTTCAGCAAAACTTCAAAGATATTCATAGTTTATAACAAATATTGTGCTATAATGATGATGCTTTAAAATAGGAATCACCATCCTACCTATCTTTACTTTATTAGGTTAATTGCTTTAATTTTCAATTTTTTTATCATTAGCTAATTGAAACCATGAAGTTATAAAGCATCAAAAGAATTAATTATGTAAAGCAATTGCCGCAATAGCAAAGTGTCAGGAATCAAGAAATTGGATATTTGCATTTGAATTTAATATTTATAATAATAATTAACTTGAAAATTTATAATTCAATAAAATTAAATTAATCAACTTTTCAAATTTTTATATTGTTGTTTTGATGTTCTCTCAATAACAACCGCTTAAACAAGTTCGTTAAACTCTTTAAAGTTGAATCTTTTTAATTGATTTGCTGTAGCATATAATACAATTGTGCTACAACAACAACTCAAATTTTCAATTGATTTACAGAAATCAGTATTATTGGAATTTTTGAACAATTAAATTAAATATATTGTATATAAATTAATTGATAACTAACTTTTGATTTGAAAAATAATGGATTCATTAATATCAACTAATTCAACCACTTCAATTGTTGGATCGATTAATTCACCAATTCCACCACCTACCACCATTACAACCGCTACTACCATAACTTCTTCTAAACCTTTTATTAGGTTAAGAATTTACTCCTCTGCCTTGAACTCAATTTCAAGAATAACTACAAACACAAATTCTAGCTCAACTTCAAACCTAACTTCAGACCTAAATTCAGAATCTAACCCAACTCCAAATCAAGATTCTTTTACAGCCCGTAACAATTCATTGCCCTCGTCACGACCCATATCTAAAAGCAAGAAATGTAATAGAAGAAAACAATCAGAACCATACTCTACTTCTCGCTCTTCTTCAATAATTACAACCATGGCAACAACTACGACAACAACAATGACAAAAAGGAAATTAAAAACTGGTCATGAATGTTATAATTGCGGCGTTAATGAAACACCAATTTGGCAAAAAATAAAGGAAATGCCTGACTTCATTTATTGTAATGCTTGTGGTCTTTATTATAAAAGGCATGGTGTACATAGGCCACCACATATCATTAATAAATCAAAGAAATCCACTACAAGCAGCAATAATAATGATAATAGCAATAGTAGTAATAGTAGTAATAATTATGATGACAATGACAATAATGAAATTAATAGCAGCAATAATAACATTGATAGTAACAATAATAATAACAATAATAATAACAATAATAATAGTAATAATGATGATGATATCAATAAAAACATTAACAACAACATAAATATTGTTAAAAATATTAATAGTAGTAATAATAATAATAGTATAGATGATAGTAATAATATTAATAACAGTATTAATATTAATAATAGTATTTATTATTATTATAATAATTGCAACGACATTAACAATTTAAGTGTTGAAATTGAAGATTCTACATTCTCATTTTTAGCACATTATTGTAGCCAAGAATATCAAAGGATCTATGGTAACAGTGATGGCAACCTTAGAACTGAAAATACAGAATTTTCAATTCTATTGGATTACTGCAATCAAGAATATCATAGGTTCTATGGCAGCAACAATTACTACAACTACAACAATAATACTGCTACTACAACAAGCAATACTAGTTACAATACAAGTCATTTAATGAATAGAACAACCATCACCATCACCAACATGATTTGTCCAGATTACTATTATTCTACCACACTAAATCAATATGTTGATGTGAACAAGTTATCGAGACTAGTAAAATATGGCAATGAAGAATATCTAAGAGAGTTTTCTAACTGAGTTTTTATGTAATTAAAAATTAATCAATCTCAGACTATGTATCATTTTACAAGCATCATTGTATTTTGGTTTATTTTCAAAAGATGATTTATTTCCTTATTTTTTTTTAATAAGATAACATAATTAACTTATATATATATATTTTAATCAATTTTTATTGTGCTACAAAAAATTATTTTTCCCAAAATATTATGAATAATCCTTTTTTTTTTTTATTGACAGATGATAAAGATTCTCAATGTCACAAATTCCACTTTTGCTAAAAACTTTATAAGACTGTAGACTAGATATATTTTTATTTTATTTTTACCTTTGTTTTTATATAATTTAATAAAATTTATATAGCTGATTTCTATGACAAATTCCAAAAAATAGTCTATTAAAATTAGCCAAACACTTCCATATTTGATTGGCTAATTTCACAAATATTTCTAAAAACTTGAACTATTAATTCAAATGTTCAAATATATTGAGGATGATTACAAAACACATTATTCTTGTGTTTTGGTTAATAACAATGGCATAACTTAAGCATTCCAGCAATATGGAAAATTCCTTTTACTGCCAAAATAATAGTAATAATAAATTGTTTACTATAATTTAAAAATAATATTGAATTAAAATTTAAATTATCGAAGAAACCACCTCTACACAACTATGTAAAATTTATTACTATAATAAAAATTGGTGGAAGATATCTATGATAATGATTAATTTAATGCTTTTGGAGAAAGATCAATAAAATTCATTTTAGATTATTCAACTATCAAGATATTTATAACTAATCTCAACAGCTAACTTGACACTTGTTTCCAAAATCTTCATAGATTAAATATTTTAAGAATATATTATAATAACAATTACAACTATATATATAGTGATGGTCTAGCTCAATTAGTCGAAGCTCAAAATCACATTAAAAAAATTATCTTTACAACTTAAAACTGGATTAATCTAATGATTCCAGAAAGGAAATCTCAATCCCGTATTCAAAGTCAGTAATTGAATGAAGACATCATATAAATTCTTTGACTGAAATTTAAAAATCTTATCTTTATTATTATATCATAATAATCATTTAATTTGCAACAAAATGAAAGATTTATGAGGGATATTGAAAATGTGACTTTCTCCTAATATAATGTTAAGGTTCTTTGTATGCAAGATCTTCTGGTATAAGATTCTAAATATCTCCTGTCTAATATTGCTCATTTTCCTAGAGAATTAGATTTTCAGCATCATCAATCTTTTATTTAACTTCCTCAATAACACTCTGGATAAGTTCACTCACTAAAGACCAAAGTCTCTCAATCAATTGATTAATACTACACATGGGACGGTAATTGTTTTGCCAAAAACGTAATATGTAATAAATTACGTGTGACGATATTTATTACGAACGACGAAAATTAATTACGCGTGACGAAATTGAAGTTTATAATTAAAATTTGGTGTTTGAATATGAAATTCTGATTGGCTAATTTGAACGTGAATTGCAAATTCACAGATTTCATTTTGTAAAATCCAAGTACTAGCATAATATTTTGAAAATTTTCAATTTTTTCAACGAAAGATATTGTCTTCGTGAGCGATTTTACTTAAAATAAGACATGGTTTCTATGAACAGGCACTTTAATTATTGTAAAAACTCAAGTTGTTGTTTTATTTATTTTATTACCTTAAAATGATGTTCTTTAAATATAAAAAAATACATATTGGATATTGTGAGGAAGAAAAGTGGTTAGGTCACAAGGAAGCAATAAGATTGGCCGAACTTTCTGATAGGACGTTTTATTTAATTTAATTCTTATCATTATAAAAATAAGTCACCTTTGACTAAGTGAAAAACACCAGGTTAATTAATTAATATTTCGGAGCCTTGCTAAATAAGTAAATTTGATAGAATTGGATGAAATCGGGTAGTAATATTAATATTTATTTATACTTATGTGTATGTACATATGATATTAAATGGCAGCTAACTAATAATAATGTTCATTTTTTATATAGGGTTATCTGGTTGCATATAAGAAAACTAAATTGTGCTCCCACAAGCATTGTAATATATTTCTTTAAAAAATTTTTTGTTTTTTTTTATATATCTATTTGGTGAGATTAATTTTTAAAATAAATGATTGCTTAATTAAAATAGGGAAAAACCAACATTGCTATATTAACAATGTACTATTCATGATTCCTTCAATGTCACCTGAACCACAAATGTTCGATATTTCAAAATTAGATTTTAAAATTGTTTATATTGCTATAATGAAGCATTGGCAGCAGAAATTGTAAAAAATTTAGTAGTTGTTTGGCATGGTTAGGCATCCAAGTTAAAGAATTTACAGGTTTTTTTTGTTTGAAACTGTCTTTAATTACATTGCATTATTCAAATCAACAATTATTTAATTGTGTTTTTTGTTTCTATAAATTGTATAGGCGATATGAAATTAACTAGATCAGAGATCATCAATATATAAATAATTGTTACTACACCTGAAAAATGGGATGTAGTGACAAGCAAAGGCACTGAGATGTTGAATTATCCAGGTATATATTTATTTATTTATTTATTTTTAATTATTCTAAATACAATGAAAATTTACTGATGAAGTCCATTTATTGCATGACTATCAAGATGCTGTTCTTGAATGTTTAGTTGCTCATACTTGTCATCAAGTATGTGTTGCCTTTAATTGAAATTAATTTTATTGTATAAGGTTTTTTAACCAACAATCAAATAAATATTAAATAATTTTTTTTTATTTTAAAGATCAAGTCTAGTCAATCAATAATTCAAATAATAGGTCTTTGCTGAATTATGTTGATGTTGCAAAATTTTTAAGGTACAAACTGTTTAATTTAATCATCAATATATATTGATAATTTCAATTTTAATATTATGGAGTGTATAATAATCCTTGATTTTTGTAATTTTATTAGAGTGGATCTAAATAATGGTACAAAAGGACTATTTTATTTTGATGGTGAGTTTAGGTTGGCATCATTAGGACAACATTTTATTGATGCTAAATGAAAATCTGGAACAACCATTTCCAATGATAATCTTAATAAAGTTCGTTGGAGTAAGGTATACATACATGCTTAGTATATTTATTTGAAAAATAAAATAAAATAAAATAAAATACTATATTTAATATACTGTAAAAGAAGGGCATCAAGTAATAGTTTTTGTTCATTCTCGAAATGACACAATGAAAACTGCATAATTGTTTCGTGAGTTTGCTATTTCACAAGGTTATACAGGTATGGTAGATGTATGTGAAAGTAGCAAATTTAAAGATTTGAAATCAAGAGAAGAAGAAGCTCAGAATTAGATAAATTACTTTTAAGTGGCTTGCCTCATCAAATAAAGGTGTGTATTGATATACTTTTCATAAAATTTATTGGTTATTAAAGATCAAAAACTTTTAACTTTTTTTTTCTTTTGGATTTTAGCAAACACCTGACTCAACACTTGGAAAAGTTGATATTCTACTACGATCATATATGTCAAGAATACCAATTGAAAGTTTTTTTGATATCTGATTCACATTTTGTTGTTCAAAATGCAAGTAGAATTGTTCAACACCTAATAATGTATTGATTGGTGCACCAACTGGAAATAGTTACTGCTGAACTCGCAATGTGATAAATTTATATATTTTATCTATTATTTATTACTTATTATTATATTGAAAGTCTTTTGTTTTTTTTAAAAAAAAAGGACCAAATCTTTTATTTTTTGATTATCAAAAGGAGAGCATTTCATGAAATGTCAAATTCTAAGGTAGTTTACATAGCACTATTAAAAGCACTTGTTTGTGAACGTGTTGACAATTGGCAGGGATAGATTGACCATACCAATGAAGAGACAACTTGTGGAATTAACTGGAGATATTACTCAAGATCTGCATACTATTGAAAAGTCAGATATAATAATCACAACTCCTGAAAAATGAGATAATATAAGTTGTAGTTGGAAATATCAAATTTATGTACAGGATATATCTTTAATTATTATTGATGAAATTCATCTCCTTGGTGGAGCTATGGTCCTATATTAGAGGTCATTATACCACTAGCCGATTGGTTAGAAATCAAAGAAGAAGGGCTTTTTAATTTCAGCCATCAAGTTTGTCCAAACCTGTTATAGTATTTGCTTTGCCAGATCATCAGACTCAATTAACTGTGCAAGATCTGAATCATTTTTTAAGAATGCCTGAAGAAAGAAATACAAGCAATTATGTTATAAGTTAATGATAAAAATTTAAAAATGTCACTTGAGTTTGGTGTAGGTCAAATCATGCTGGTTTAACTGAAAGTGACAGAAAAATTGTTGAGGAAATTTTTCTTCATAAAAAGATTCGGGTGTTAGTTGCTACAAGTACATTGGCTTGGGGTGTTAATTTGCCAACTCTGGTAATAATCAAACGCACAGAATTAATAAATACTCGCGTGACAAAAGCGTAGATCTTTTACAATTTGGATTTATAGAGCTTTTTATAAAGCAAGATCGAGATAAAAATTTTCGGAAAATGGCGCAGCACAGGATGTCTTTAGATGATTTGCGAATTCTCCAGATAAATTCCAAATTTGTACTTGAATGCATTGAGTTCAGATTTTTTTTTTTTTTGAGAAAAATTATAAAATGCTTAATAATGAATCAAACTACAACACAAACCTCAGATGTAACTTCTCCATTCTTATCTTACGAACATAATGAGGAAAATGATGATAATAATGATGTTTTTATAAATGTGGATAATAATAATAAAATTGTTTTGGAAAATAATAAGTTTGAACGTTGGAGCTGGCTTTGGTGGATAAACTCAATTATAAGAATTTTTATTTTTGCAATTACGGGATCCACAACTGTTAAAATTGTTCGTCCAATAGTTGTTGGCGTATTTGGAATAGAAGGTAGGCAAGAATTATAAGTTTTTTAAACAATATTTATTTTTCTAATCAAATATTACATGTGTATGCATGTGTTTATTTTAAAGGATCTTTCAAAGAAGGACCTTGTTTATATCGATTGGTTTATCTCTATATAATGTTTCCAATGTACATTACGATCTTTTTAATTGTAGAAAAAATATTTTTAACATCTTTTCGATATCTTTTAAAAAAAATGAGTTAAAATAATAGTAATAAAAATAAAATTTTTTGTTTCCTGAAGGAGAATTAGCAAATATTAAGCAACCTCTTGTTGCTTGTACTTTTAAAAAAATTGGCTTTTTTTAGAAAAATGTTAATTATATTTATCCACATTCGTAATTAATTTAATTAATCATTACTTTCATCTTTATCTCAAATCCATCAATTTACTTTATTTATTATCATAAAATTGTAGAGCTCCACACAACATCAGAGAATATCGAGCTTTAGAGAATAGTTATATTAAACATCCAGTTTATTCGGAACAATATCTCATGGAATTCAAGAGAAAAATTCATGCGCCAGAATATCTATCTTATATTCAAATATCTTATCTGTAATACTTTCTTGGATAAATTCTATTCAAAAATATTTTTTTTATGTTACTCTTTAAAAATAATAACCTTTCTACTTATTTATATTTTGGTGCAATGTGGTTCCCAGCATCACCAATTAGTAATAACCGTTCTCCAGGAACTGACGCTGCGGATATTTTCTAATTTTGCTAATGGAGAGAAATCTTTCTTATTTTCTTTCCACCATGTTAATGGATTAACATAACATCCCTTTAACTTTTGAAGACATTTTTTTTTTAAGAATTTGAATCAATTTAACAATTGATGAATTAACAAATATTCAAAAGTGTTACTATTGTTACAGACATCTAAAAGTACTACGGATGGATATTCGAGATATATGACACTAATTTCGAATATGTGATATTCAAATATCATTTCGGCTCTTGATATTTGAATGGGGACACTGGATCTTAATAATTGCGCCAGGAAAGTTTTCCTGGTGAAATTATAAACACCACTACGCCCCTATCAATAGGGCAAAACTATCTGATTTAAATTTTTGATATGAGGAATTACGGGGATGCAGATAATAAATAGTCTGGAAAGTTCAAGCAAGTTTCAAAAATAGAATTACATCAAAAGATTTTAATATTATGATATCAAATGTGATCTCTTTTTTTGTGGAGTGAGAGATATTGCAATAGGTAAACTTGGAATACAGAACTTTTTGTTTCAAGGATTAAAGATTTAACAGGTGTAATTATTATACCTCGCTTTCTCTATTAACCCAAAAACGAACACACTTTCTTTTACTTAAGTCGTCTTGATTTAATTTATATAAAAGCTCATTTTCTATGGAAGGGCCAATGAAAATTGTTAGTATCAGATCTAATTTATATAAAGAATTGATTTCTAATATTACTCTAGCTGCTAAATCGTTAACCAAGATTTCAAGTTTATTAAAATTTACAACAAGGCAATAATAAAATTAATGATTAATTTGATTAAATATTTGGGTGCATGTTCTTTGGAAGATCCTAGAGAACCGTGATTGATTTACTGAATTAAAATTACAAATATTATTATTATTAATACCAATATCCCGTTTTTTATCTTTAAAGGATTGAATTATGTAGTTTTGTCGATTCAAGGTAAAAATCGTTTAACGGTTTCAGAATTGGAACAATTAAAACTAGATGATATCGTAGCATGCGTAAGTATTTATACTCGAAATTATTTTAACCATCACCATATATATTAATTGATAATCATTACTATTTTGATTTCTGTTTTTTTTAACATTATGATGATTCTTAACCAAAAAAAAAAAAGCTTGAAACGTCCTCGAGAATCATTCGATAGAACAAATCCATTATTTAGACTTGTATCAGAAGATATTTTTATTGCTAAAAAAAAAAAAAAAAAAGGTTTACCAACACACCTGTAAAAAAGCTAGGGGCGAGCTTTGAAGTAACTGGAGATGACTTTATCAAATGTGCACAGAAAATTGAAGAATTATCAAAAAATGACAAACCACCAGAAAATTTGATATATAGAGCAAGGAAAACAGTGGATTATTTATATGAGCATTTTGAAGAACTTTGGCTATCTGATAGTCAATGGGAAGAATTATCATCAATCAACTTTATACCTTGTGAACATCCAAAAGCACCTTACGATCATGTAATATATGAACAAAATCTACTTTACTCTTTTAAATCTCTTCATTTACCAATTTACAAAAACCTCATATGGACACAGGCGCCTATATACTCGTACAATGTTATACCAAAGCATTCCTTTCTAACCAGATTTCCATCATTAAGAAATATTGAATTTCATATGGTATTAAATCATCTATATGAAATAATTGATACTATCATCAAAGCTAGCTCGGTACAGTGGAAATCAATTAAAGCGACAAAAAAGTTAAAAAAGGTTATATTTGAAATCTACGAGTATTTGGATATGATGAACTATCGTGAATATTTACATAAAAAACTAAAAGAAAACGCATACATATTTTTGAACGGGGCTGATCCTTTTATACAAGAGAATTGGATGTGTGCAAAAAATCTTGTCTTAAATATAAGTGAAGATATCAGTTTGGATAAAAGGGCAGTAAGTCCTAAATTGTCTCGTTTTAAAAGATTGCTGTTGCTTTCAGGAGCGTCAGAGATGAAAAACATACCTGTAAACATCAAATTGATACCTCGTTCTCAGAAAGAACGGATCACTGCTTCATTGGACAGGTTTTTGAAAGAACAAGAAAATGGTGTTTCTAAATTTTTTATAAATTATAATGAACAAACCAACATGAAATGGCCTAATGATATTTATTTTAATGTACGTAGTAAGAAGATAGGAGCTAATCGTTACATGTTGGCAGCTTCTTCAAATTATTTTGAAGTGATGTTTCTTGCAGGCACTAAAGAATCAAATCCTGACGAAATTGTTCATGTTAATGTGGATGATGTAGATCCTAATTCATTCCTAGTGCTTCTTGAATGGTTATATGGTAAATCACTATCTGAAGCTGTAATCCTTGTAATGACAACCAAAAAGAGGAATAAAAATAGAAATAATAAAAATAGTAAGCGTAACAATAATAAAAATGGTCAACGTAAAAATACTAGCAACAACAACAACAGCAATAATAATAAGTCTAATAAAGACTCAACATCAAATCTATTAAAATTATACATTGATCTACTTAATTGTTCAGAAAAATATTTAATAAAAGAACTTAAATATGAAGTTGAATATGAGATTATAAATGGTGGACTTGTATTGCCACAGAATGTGATTGAATTGAAAGGATGGGCAAAAATATATTCAGCTGGGCAACTTTATAATTATTGTAATAAATTCATATTAGTGAATTGTGAATTATTGTATGAACAAAGACAAGCTGAATTAATCGAAGTAACAGAAGAAGAACGTAAGGAAGAAATTGAATTTTTGGAAGAGGAGTTAGGCGACATGGTTCGTCAGATACGTAGAGCTAAAGAGCCAATGAGTATGGATATCTTTGGTGCATGGGGGCCTCTTGGTAGTTAAATTATCAATGAACAAAAAAAAATAATTGAAATCCTTATCTATCACTTTACGACATAATAAATAAAATAAAAATAATTATTTATAATGTATAAGAATTTTTTATTTAAAGAAAATAGATAGACATATGTATTAATTAATCTTGGAAAAAAAATAAAATGTAAGGAGATAAATGATTAATAAGAGCAATATTAGTTTAAATATGATATGCTGTAGGATTCGTCTGGCCCTAGTAATATCGTTTATATTTCCAATATTGTCATTTAATATTCTGCTTCTGCAATATGCCAATGGATGTGATGTTAGTCTTGATTGAGAATTAAAATTATTATTATAAGGATTGTTTGTAATAGCTTCACTATTTAAATCTTCAAGCTTATAAAGTTCTTTGATAGTTGGTCTTTTAGAAGGGTCACTATCCCAACACATTTCCATCATTCATAACATCCAAAATTAAATGTGATCGTGAGCTATATTGACAAATGGTGGATGACCCGCAAATATTTAACACATCAACATTCCAATACACTATGAATAACTGATTCTTTGATATGTTTACTTTCTCAGAGAATTTCTGGTGCACTGATATATTTTATTTGATAATAATTCATCATCAACTGGTTTACATAAACCCAGATCTGTGACATAGCAATTGTCTGTTCGTACTGGTATATTACTGCTATGCAAAAAAAAACTTTTTTATGTGTATGATATTAGGATACCAACTGCCACTTATCATGATTGCAACCATAGTTGCGTCATATAAAGTAGCAGTTACAACCTAATTGCAGCAGTTATCCTTGTACATCTAAACATTTTGATTCTCTTAAATTTCTTCATAATGTATGACCATTGTGTATTATCATTTTCAGGGAATTTAATAATTCGATGCCTAGAATTAATATAATCAAAAAACTTTTCTTCTAGCTCATTTGAATTATTTAACATTTCAATGCTACCTTTGATGTTCATAATAAATAAATTTGTTTTATAATCGAGTATATATACTCTGTTTTCCATTTGGCAGTATGAATGAATCAAACCTACCATTTGTTAAATATTCAAATTGTATCCATTCCATAATCTGTCTTGGAAGAGATGTGAACTTTTGACAATTTGAATTAATTAATCAAACAATTTTATTTTATCAATATGTAACTCGATGCATTTTTCACAGAATATCTTGTAGATTTACAATTCTAGCATTTGATTGGTTTTCCTGTTTATAAATAACGCTATTTAAGTTAAAATGATATCTTTCCGTAAAATTTTCATTTTCATGTTCTTTATTTTCTGTTATTGATGATAAAATTTAGATTTAAAAAGGTCTATTTGATCCCATTGATATTTCTTTGAATTTATACGCCATTGGTATAGAAGGAGGTTACACGACGATAATGAATGGTGAAAAAGCTGGATCTTAATGTATCCTAATTAGGGAGCTATCAAAGACGTCTAGTTGTCTTTTCATTTAAATTTTTGTTGCTAAAAAAAGAATTTCACCATTAAAATAAATGCACGGAAAATTTCGGAGAATTAAGACTAATGAAGAACTGTATGAGATGATTTTGGCTAAATAATATTGAAAAAAGGGTTCTGTAAAAAAGATTTGGCGGTGAAATGTTTATTTTTTAGAATTGGCTAATTTTAACTTTTTTTCCTCCCATTATTAAAATTTAAAAAAGTTCTTTTTTAGGCTGCTCCTTGGATCTTCTCATATAATAAGACTGCCAAAAGTTCTTTGTTCTATTTTATTTGATTATTGAGCCTATATACAATAGTAATATTTTTTTTGATGTAGTTACAGAATATAAATGCAACTTGCTTACTTGTTGAAGTGAACCAATCAGATTTTATGAAGCGCGCTATAATAACAAAGCTTTAATAAAACGAACATTATAATTACGTTATTTAAATTTTCAGGGGTCTAAAGATTTTGATCAGTTATGATTAGTATTAGTAATGGGTTATTTACCGTGGTAAAAAGAATTGAGGGCAATTTACATGGTGATAAAATTAGAGATAATAACATGTCACGTATAACGCTTATAAACAGGTAAAAAATAAATAGCATTATTAAAATCTTGGAAGTTCAAAAAGTGTGCTTTGGGTAATTACTATCACTAATCATAAATTCACTCACGCTAGGTTCATTCTTTTTTCACTTTGGCTTTGACTTGATTGTTTGGCTTAATTTGGTTTGTTTTGCCTCAGCCCGCCGGCATTTGGGCCTTTTCTTAAATCTTTTGCTGGTCAATTGATTATTTTTTTACTTTACTGATCGTTTAATTGAAAAAATAAACCTCGAGTTATACATTTCCAGCATGTCTGGATTAACAGATTGTACTAGAAGCCTAACTACTTTTGTATCCATATTAAGGTATTCTACGATATATCTCTTAACACATCGAAATATTTTTCGAATAAAACAAATTCTATTGTTGCTATGTTATTCTATGTAATACATTAACTATATGCTTATTATTATTATATGTTAAACCCCTGTAATTGTGTAAAGTATACGCATAATATTTGCTACTAATTTTCCTGGCGACTATTAATACAGAAGCCACATCTGGTATTGGATTTAATAGATCATATGGTTTTGGTGTTGGAAAACGCAATAAAATGCAAGGTCTAAAGAAGATGCTCGCCTAGACCTATTTCAAAGTTCAGCATCGCTCTAGAAAGATAGAAAAGAGAAAGCTCTTAAAATAAATCTATATATTCAACTAGTGAGTTTTCTGATATATAGTCGAAAAACGGTTCTTACAATAAAGAATTAAAGCTACCAATGTTTAGTGAAGAAAATATTACTCGTTTTAAATTTGTAAATTATCCCACAAAAGAGGTCCTTGAGCAAGCTCAGATAAGTAACGTTCCTGCATCTAACTCATTAACAATCCAATAATGGTTATATTCATGATAAAAAAATAAATTCAATTAAATGTTTTAAAATATCAAAAATTTGCCCTTTATTTAGCTAAAAAGGTGCATTTTACAAATATTTACTGCATGTTTAACGTCAAATTTGGTTTTTTTATGATTCTTACAGTTGAAATTTAATGATACTGAGACTCACACGATGAAACCTGTTGTCAATTGGTCACAAGTACTTTGCAACACGTACAGGCATATATGGAGGTCCGGGATTTATCTGGGTACAACTGTTCATTTCACTTTTTGAAAAATTTAACAAGGGCTGGCTGGTGTTTGAGATATACTAAAATTTCAACGATAAGTTCTTTCAAACTTTATTGATTTATAAATGATTATATGGCTCAAATAACAATAATTTAAGAAATTTTTTTTAATTTTTCAGATTCTTTTTACCAATACTTTGAGTAATACAAATAAAAGTAGTTGGCAAATCAATAAATTTAATAAAGTAACAAAATTGCACATTACTCACCAGTGAACACTTGCTCCTGTGTTTCGTATTGTGTTTTCTAAGATCCACAAAATTATTGAATAATATATTTAAAAGTATTTTGCCTCATTGAAAAATCATTTAGTTTTTTTTGCTTTGGAGTTTATTTGATCTTGCAAAAAAAAAAAAAAAAAAACTATTGAAGATGCAACAGTAAAAGATAATGAATCCTACCTTTCATGTCCAAATGCTTGGATAATTTTGTAAAGTTAATGATTATGGTGGTAGTACAATCGTCACTCAACAAACTTTGAATCCCTGCAATTTTTAGCTCGCTCCGTTGCAACCGTGCTCCATTAATACAAATAGCATATACTATATAATTTTAATAGTTAGTGATAGATAAATCGGGAAAATAGCGTGATTATGAATTGGGAGAATAGGAATAATTTTTATTTTGGCGTACATATTAATAATATTATTATTATTAGTATTAGTATTATTATTAATTATTATTATTATTATTATTATTATTATCATAATCATTATTATAGTTCGTAACGGTGGTGAACTGATTGTTCGTGTAACTTCTAACAGACCGGTAGATCAAAGATTTTTTTTTAATTTCTGCATATATATGTAAAGAAATTCTTTTGAATAAAACTATGAATAGAAAAGATTTCATTTTTTTAAAAAAATTTGAACCTTTTTCATATTTATTGATTTTGAATTTAGAAAAATTTTTTTTACTAATTTAAAAAAAAAAACTAGTTTTTAAAGAATTAAATATTTTTTCCATTAATGAATGAAAAACTAGTTTTTAATGATAACTAATTAGTAATTATAAGAATACCCTATCTAGTTAATTAGTTAATTAGCGGGAATAGATTAAAGATAATATCTTTAATTCTTGACTCTTACACGAATGGATGGGATGGTATAATCTTGTAAAAAACACCACGTTGAAAATGATATATACACATGTTCAATTAAAATTTATATAATTGCAGATTATTGTACGTGTGTACATTATGTAGGGAAATTGAAGACCGGTTATAAACCAGTAGTTAAACGCATTTATGACCAAAGTGTTTGATAGTTTAGTCTATTTAGTATTAGTAAAAACCCTCGTTTTATAATTTTCAGGGGTCGGCGCCACAATTGTGTAATGTGTGCGTCCTCTTATTTCATAATTGAAGTACGGGGGATTTTCTTTGTTGGCAGATAAGATTTTCTTTTCTCAATAAATTATACCAAAAGACAACAGTTGAGTGTGTAAATCATGTTGTAATTGTTGTAAAAGATTTAATGCTGCTGGATTGAATAAACTCGACGCTATTATGTTCAGCGTTTTGATGTTCCAAGAAACTCAAAATCTCTGCATTTCTTTTATAATTGAAACTAAATGACAGAAATTTCCACTATTATCATTGACGGATTAAAACCTTATCATTTCCTATATGACACCAACTCACTCTTCTATGGATCTTAAGCGCCAAGAATATCTGTGTAATAATGACTGCTAACTTACCAGAGATGAATTTAAAGACATTATCACTTGCCAAAACAAAATGTTTGACAACTAACTTGAGATGGGATGTGAATGCTAATCGTGCTATAATTTAGATTAATTTTATATTTAAATGTTATATAGAGATGATTCTATGCATCAACTAGCAAGCAAGCAGGAAAATATCTTTGCAAGTATATTTCTTTAAGTAAGCTTGCATCAATTCTTCATTACCAATATAAAAATAAATAATATATGAAAAACAATATCTGTTGTTTTACAAAGTCGTTTGTAATTGGGGATGATGAGCGTAGGCTATTGATAAGTTATTTGAAATGGATTGATTATAATGTTGGCGTTAGGACAAAGAGTACTAGTAGTGAAGAAATCGAAAGACTTTGAGACCTTACTTTTCTTGGGGGAAGTGAGTATCTTGCTGCGAATTGGAATTGAATGATTGAACTTGAGATTTCAACAATTAATCACGTTGAAAAAATCTTCCATCTAATTACAATAATATACAAAAAGTTAAAAGATCTTGATAACAGCATGCAAAAAAGACACTAGACAATAAAGAAAAAATTTGAACCCCATCGGTACTTATATCTAATCTACACTTTTGGACTAGTTCAATTATTTTTATAAAACTGAAATTTGTGGCTTTTATCATTCACTTTGGACCCTAAAACCTTTTTGTAGCGTGTTGTTGTTGTTCACTTAAAAGATTACTAATATTAACTAATACAATATTATTTATTTAACCAGTCAGATCAATGAGATTAATTGTAAAATTGTTTATTTTTTTAATAAATAAAAATTTAATTTACACAACAGTTAGTAAATCATCACAAACTTAATCCTCAATCACCTTTTAAAGAAGAAAGCAAGGAAAGATATGCATAAACAAATCCACTAAATATTAATTAAATTTTTATTTTTTTATTTTTAAAATTATTTTTTCCCATAATTATTTTTTTCTCACTTTAATTATTTAACTTATTCTTTCTTTTTTTCGTTAATTCCTTTTTTTTTTAAGAAAAGTCTTCTTTCATTATTATTGCTATTGTTATTATTGTTATTATATATATGTTTCAGACAATATCCAGGCTTTTTATACGTGCTTAAATATACTACATAAAATATATTGCAACTTTAATATATGATAATAATAATAATATAAATACCAGAGAATCCACATTCTTTTTATTAAAATTTTGCTCTTTCACATTCTCTCGCTTTCTAATTATTTAACTCACTTGCAGACAAATATTTTTTATTTTCTACATTTAAAAACATCAAAACATAAAAAGAAAACGATCGCGTTTATTTGATTAATATTTCCTTTTTATATTTTTTATATTAACGTTATTATTATATATATATATAATAATTGTATATAATATTCTATAATACATAATATATAAATATAAATAAATATATTTTATGTAAAAGTTTTTATTTTTTTTTTCTTATAAACCTTAAAAAATTTATATATAAATACACGAGAAAAAACTTTAAATAAAGGTAAATTTTTTTTTTTCTCATGATTAATTACGCACATTTTTGTTGGTTCCTAAAATAAATAATCTTTAAATACTAATAATTATTTCTCTCGAAAAAACAAATTTCGTTTGCATAATTAATTATTCTTTTAATATACACACAACAGCACATACATATATAACACAAAAGTTCATTTGTAATATATAACTTTGCTTCTAATCATCCAATCAACAAATAATTAATAGCACAAAAAATAATTTTATAAAAATGAATATACACCCGGAAATTAACTCTTTGAAATATTCAACAACAACAACAACGACGACAACTTCCAATACAACTAATGATATTTCAATATTATCAATTAATAAAAATAATAACAATAACAACAATAATATCGATAAATCTGTACAAAAACAAAAAATCGGAGATAATATCTCTTCTCCTCCCACCTCACCAAAAACTAATGTGTTTTCTTTAGGAAAGAAAACTTCAATCAAAAAATTTCCTTTCCAAAAAAGACCAAAATCAGAATCATCAACTACTTTACTTTTCTCCTCAAACTCTCCAAACTCCTCCACCTTATCATCGATAACAGCAACAAACAATTCTTCTTCTTTTATGTCAAAAAAACCAAAAAATAAAACGAGAAGAACTTCTTTAATTACAACAAGGTTTAATAATAATAACAGCAACAACAACAATAATAACGACCACCAAGAAGAAAAAAGAAAATCAATAAAGAAATTCGCTTCAGCAACTGCTTTAAATTCATTAGCGTCATCATCATCATCGCCACCATCATCGCCACCATCATCATCAACAAGAACTTCAATTTCATCATCGTCGTCGTCGTCATCATCATCATCATCGTCGTCGCCGTCGTCCATATTTTCTAAAAAACATACATCTTCAACAATCGATGAAAAACCTCCTCAAATACCACCAATATACACATCTTCAATAAATTTATCAATACCCGAATCGGATCCGAGTATGATCAATAATAATAGTAATAATAATTCATGTGAAGAACCATCTCCAAAAGATTATTTACACAGTACTACAACAACAATGACATCACCTTCTTCTTATTCCTCGTATTCCTCTACTTCATCTACTTCCTCTACTTCCTCATCCTCATCTCCTACATCTACTATAACCTCAACCTTTTCAACTTTCGCCTCAATATCATCAGATCAACAACCACCGCCACGGTCATCAACACCAACACCACCCATAATCGAGGATGAACCAACAAATCTAGACATAAAATCTTTTCTAGCTGCCCCACGCCTAACACAACGTGTCAGATTAAAATCTGGTAGAGTGGTCAGTTTTTCTGAAGTGGGTGATAGAAATGGGTTTCCAGTTTTTGTTTTCTTGGGAATGGGTTGTGTAAGATATTTTATAGCTTTTTTCGATGATCTTGCTATAAGCTATGGTCTAAGATTAATATGTCCGGATCGTCCTGGAATTGGTTTATCTGATGATGTCAAAGATGATGATCAAGGAGTTTTAAAATGGCCAGGTAAATATTATTATATACAGATAGTGATATATATATCTAGTGGAATCATATTTATAATTATTTATTTTTTTAATTAAAAGATGTGATAAAAGAAATGTGCGATATGATGGAAATACGAAAATTCTTTATAATGGCTCATAGTGCTGGAGCACCTTATGCTCTTGCTTGTGCAATGAAATTACCTGAAATGTTACAGGGCACGATATATTTGGTTTGTCCCTGGATAAGTACTGCAGTAGCGAACAATTTCAAATGGTTGAAGTTTGTGCCAACACCATTGATGAAGCTAACAAATTCCGCTGGTATATCGCTACAACAAATGATTCACGGTCGCCAACCCTACTCGACAAAACAGAATCACAGAACATCATCAGGTGCATTATCGGCTCAAATGTCAAGTTTTGACAAGAAACAACAACTTGGCTTGGCGATTTTGAAAGCTTCATTTGCAGAGAATTTGACAGGTGCAAATAATGATTTGGTAATGTGTTTTGAGAGAAAAAGACCATTTGGGTTCTCGTACACGGATGTGAATCATCCTGTACACGTGTTCCATGGTACCAAAGATGATCGGATTCCGGTTGCTGCTGTAAAATGGATGGAAGAGTGTATGCCTGATTGTAAGTTGACATTGATAAATGGCGGGAAACATTCTTTGTTTTTACGTGCTGAAGTGGTTGATACGATATTTAGATCGATTGCTATACAACTTCATGTTAAAGATGATTGTAGATTGTGTAAGATGTCATCAAAATGTTGGTTGATGGAAGAAGCTGAAATTCGAGAAAGGGAAAGTGAACTATTAGAGAAAAAGAAAAATTCCATCGATAGCAATAATAGTAGTGATTATAGTAGTATTTTGGTTGATGTTAGCAATAGTTTGGTTGATGTTAGCTATAATAACTTGGGAGATGGTGATGATGTTGAAGATGATAATAATAATAATAAATCATCGTCCGATGATACAATTGAAGAATCACCACCGCAGCCAACTAAAAGAAGAAATTTAAACCCAAATTCTAGAGATTCAAGTAAAAGGAACGGGATAATTCATGCAGTACCTGCTCCTAATATGAAAACTGGATCAATGAATTTACTCTTGGATAAAAAAAACCAATCTGCAAGAACTTCAACAAAAAAAGCTGTACATAGTTATTATTAATATATTATTTATTCATATATTCATATTTTTATATATTCATATATTCATATTTAATTAATTATTCATTTTTTTTTTTACAAAATTAAAAATTTATTATCTTATTTATTATAAAATATTCATTAATCAATTTATTTTTTTTTTATAAACTGCATACATAAATCAAACATTTCGTATCACATACATACATGCAATACATTTTTAATAGCATTTTTTATATAAAACAATAAAAAATTATAATTATAATAGTTATACGTAATTTTGTATAAAGAAAATATTTGAAAAGCCAAATTATTTTGTCGTTATTAATTATTTTTTTTGTAATTTAGATTATTAGATTAATAAAGGAGAATCAATAACAGCCAATCCAATTGCAACACCACCTTCTTTAATCTCACTACTTTTACTTCTTAACACATTACCAATGCACTCATTCACAATTATTTCTTCGCCATCATCATCATCATCTTTAATTTTTTTAGAAATAAAAACACCAAATGTGCCCAACTCGGAGATTATTTTACATTTAATCAATTCACCTTTCCTTAATAAAATATTTGAAATTGCTGGCGGTTTAATCAAATCCATTATAATATATTTTTTAAGTTCTTGCGATGACGACACTGACGAAGATTTCAATTTTTTAATAGTGTTGACCATTTCCTCGCCATATAAATTATTACCACCTCCTTCACGTTGTGGTTTCATCACATAATCGTTTGGATTATCAATTACTGATTTAAATATATCATTGTTGGAGTGAAATTGATAAAGATTGGCAAAACATGATCTAATTTTTTTAGCGTCAATCGGATTTTTTATATATTTTTCTACAATATTTGGCCTGGCTAGAACTTGTTGAAATACTTTAAATCCAACTAATTGATAACTGATTGATGGACATTTTATAGATTTTGATCGTTCGATCATTAATCTTGCATTCCATTCCTGCACACATATATATATATATATGCATACACACACAATAAGTTTTTGTAATTAGAAAAATAATATATTTTGTAATACATACATTTTCACTAGGATAATCTCCTGGTCTATAACCTGCGCGAAAATATGTTACCGAAACCTCTTTACCATTTCTATGCCAATTTAAAATTCAATGAGCTTTTATTCAATTACATTAAATTATAAATGATTTTATTTTTACTTACATAATTAAAGCTTTAGTTTTCTCATTTAATTTTCCTTCTAAAAATATTTCTAAAAGTGTTTTACGTATTAAATCAATTTTATGACTTTTTTTTTTAGTTCGGTTTAAATCAAGTGGTAAGAAAAAAGAACAATCAAAGCAGCTTTAGTATTCCAATATAAAAAAAAAAATTAAATTTTTTTTTACGTACTTTTTTAATAAATTATATTCAATCCATCTTTGATCAAATATATTCCATTCGTCACTTTGTACCACCATTAATACTACACTACTATTATTTAATCAATCATTAATTAATATAATATAGGGAATCTGCATTGGATTTTGAACATTCATGTTATGAACAATTAATTCCAACAGAAGATAGAATTGAAGGTAAATCGATTAAACAAAGAAACAAATTTATTATTACTGGTAATAATAGAATTTTTATGATTTGATTAGGATTAAGAGCTTTCAAAGAAAAACGAAACCCTATCTATAAAGGACAGTAATCAATGCAACAATAACAATAAATTATCAATAATATTATAGTTTAGAAGTAGTGGCATAGGTGGTGAGGGAATTAAGAAATAGAGGTTGGCAGTGTATCTTTTGGCCATATAAAATATTTAATAGGATTAGAAGAAATATCCAAAGTATTTTGAGTTGTCATTGTACTTGTTGTTGCACAGGGTATACTATTTGCCGATGAAAAATTTTGTCGTAAAATATTCATATCAATATTGTTTGGATCTAGTTCAAAACTACGAACTATCTTAATTATAATATAACATGATTCTTGAGATAATATATATATAATATTGAAAAAAAAAAATGATTAGTAGAGATTAAAAAAACAAGGATGATGATGGTGATGTTGATGAATAAAAATTTTTTATTAAAAATATATATACCGGTCCAAGCAGACTGTGAAATGTCTATGTGAGTTTTTAATTGATATTGATAGGTTTTCGTAGGAAAGAATTCGACGGGTGATGTTCGAAAATTTAAAATACTTTGATCAGGAAGAGTAACCTACACAACAATAAATATATGTATTTTATTTTATATCCTATTTCATGTTTTATTTATTACACTTAGTGTATAAATAAGTACCTGAATTGAAATAGTAGTTATATCATCTAAGTCAAAAAGATCAGCCTCTATATGAACAGTTAATGGAAATTGACGGTCAAATTCTACTGGTTTTTTATTGGAAGTTGGTCGAGTAATAATTGCTTCTGGTTTTATTAAAGAATTTCGAGGATTTATATCAAGTAATTGAAAATTCTAATAATAATTATATAAGTATGCGTGTTTATGAGTATAAAGAATCAATTATTACTTGTTATTATTATGTCGTACCTTAATATAATCAAATAATAAAGAAATGATAGCATTCATTTCAATCGGAGGTTTATTTAAATTGTCAAGAAGATAGTTTAATTCATGATTATTTTGTTCAAATAGTCTACAACGGCAAGAATATAAAGAAAAGAAAAGAAAAAATTATTTAGTTTGATAATTTTTTTTTTTTTTGATTTCTCAAAAGATTAATAATATATAAAAAATTTTTTTTTTTGAAAAATAATATTTGTTCGATTGAATTATTAAATTGTACCTTGCTATATCAGTTCCTCGTTTGATAAATAAATTCAAAGGATCCTGATTATTCAATGCCGAATTACCATTACTTTTAATAAATAATAATAGTAAATAAATGAATTGATCGATTATTTGGATTAGGTGATCAATCAAAAAAATTTACCTATCAACATTTTTTAGATTGCCAATCAACCAAACAATATAAGCAATTATCCTCATATTATAAATAAATTTTTTATTGTGTAATTCTAAAAATCCATGTTCAATCGAATAAGATATTTTCAATAAATTCGCTCCTATGTCCGATGTTTTTAACATAAAATTTGGCACTAAATAATTTTGTTTGATCTACAAAAAAACATTATAAATAAATGGATTTATTTTTGAACATTAAATTTGTATATATGTATATATGTATATAGAGGGAATTGATTACCTGTATTAAAACTTTCACATATTCTAAATACATTAAACAAAACTTTGCTTGTCCAGAGAACAACGCCATATTTGACAAATATTCCAAATTACTATATATACATATATTTATTTATTTATTATTTATTTAAAATAATAATAATACTAAATAAATTATTTTTTGGAATATGAAATTTCAATTTATCAATTGATCAATTGATAATTTACCTTGTACAAACTTTAATAACCCTCATTGAAGATCTGAAATCTTTTATTTTAAAAAGTCTTTTTAACATTAAAATATTATCAATGGTGTGTTGCATAAGCAAATGTGTTTTATCTAATTATTCCATATACAAACAAATATAATGATCCCATTAATAAATCAACACTAAAAAATAATAAATCGTAATAAATTCACTTACCATCAGTATCTATCTGAATATTTTGTTTATTTTCATTTCCCGGCATCTATAAAAAAATTATTTTTTTAAAGAAAAAAAATAATTAATGATTTAAATATTCGTCAATCTAAATTTGTTCATCAATATATGGAATATAAATTTAATTTGTGCCTTCAAGTCTGGAAAACAATTTGGAAATTTATCTCTAAGATATTCATAGTGCCGGGGTGCGTATTTTGGTAACAAAGATATTATCTTGTCATTTATGACAGATGCATTAAATGCTAAAATTAAATTTCCAATATCTATAATGAAAAACATCAAAAAACAAAAAAGATTTAAAGATAATTTTTATATGTCTCTATTAATCAGCGATGTAGCAGTAAAAGATTTAGAGAAAGTAGAGAAGGATACGTTCTGGTGAATTTTGATTAATCTCTTTTGAAATGTAATAACTTTCTTGCATTCCAAAAAATTTAGGTATAAATTGTTCTAAATAATATATATATTAAAAAGTGCATTTATTAGTAAGTATTAATAAATAGATGACTATATCAATATAAATATAACCAAGTAAATAAATATGTGTATATGTATATATGTATATTTTTTTTTTACCAATATAATCGCTATGTTTAGTGCCAAAATCTCTAAAACATTCATAAATTGATAATTGATCTTCGGGATATATTGACATGTTCTTAATCAATGTTTGAGTAAATATCAACGTCAAATCTGATACTTTCAATCTTATAACACTATAAAAACAAATAATATATACATAGTCAATAAGTGAATACTTAAATATAAATTATATATAGTTATAATAATAAATTTGTTGATTAACCCTAGCATTCTGTGAGTTGACACTCTAACAACAGGGTCTGAATCGTTGAGTACACTAAGTACAATTTGTAATAATTCTGAATCTAATTCAATTGGATTATTTTCTCCTATTTGTTTTAGGCTGTTGATTGATTTCAATCGCACTGAATCAATCTCATCTTGAAACATGTCTGAAAAAAATTATTGATTTTGTTATTTTGTTGCTGCTGTTGATATTTCAAGTAATTGTGAATTTAATAGAAAGCAATATGAGAAAGATTCAAATTACCTACAAGGAACTCAACAGCTCTTTTAGCAAATACTTGGTTATTCATAGACAATTCACGTATAGAATCTACAAAAGGTTTATATATATATGCAAGCATTTATAGGTAGATAGATACATGATTAACAAATATAATGATTTATTCATCTTAATCTTTCCCATCGCCATCATCGTTGCAATTATCAACAGCGAAAAAATTCTTTTTTCACAAACCAATTGCAGCTTTTCGAACATCTTGATATGCGTCTTCTAGACCATGAATAAATGCACCCGATGCACTTGATTTAAGAAGTCGTAATTCTAATGATTCCACATCAATGTCACCTTCAGGGTTAGGAATATACCTTCCCTACAATTTAAAATTAAATATATAACATTATCAATAAAAAAAAATAATAGTTTTAACAGAAAAAAAAGAATATATCTTAAGGACATTACTTTCTTTGGTTTATTGTGTCCAACTTTTTTAGATTTTCCAGAATGAGTAATGACTTGTTGACTTAAAGTTTGTAAAAGAACATTAACATCTACGTCTAGATAAAGTCCCATAAGTTTACACGCCTTTCAAATATAAATACGAATATATTGATGTAAATATATTATCACCATTATCACCTTCCACAAATAATAATGATAATAGCAATAATCTTATATTTTCAAAATTAAATATTTTTACCTTACTTCGAACTTTCACCGAAACGTCGTATACCATATCGCATACTTTAATAAATGCATCATCTATTAACCTTATCGATTGAGATGGTCCATCTTCCATCGAACTTTGGGGGTATATTGTACTAAACAACCTAATAATAATAATAATAATAATAATAATAATAATAATAATAATAATAATAATAATAATAATTTTTTAAAAAATAAGTATTTATTAAAGAACATATATTATGATAATAACTAATTTCCTACCATATTAAGTTTAATGCTTCTATTCTAACTTCTTCATAATCATCAGCTAAGCATGAAACGCTTAAATTATACAATGATATATCAAGTTTATATCCATATTCATTAAGTTGAAGTAATGCTTTAAGTGCAGCCTATTATTATTATTGGTTTATTTCCCCCAAAAATTTTTTTAAATATCAAATTATAAATCGAATAATTTAATAATAAATACATCTGGTATTGTTAATAATACGTACACTTCTAACTCTAGGATCTGGATCATTACCAAAATTTTTAATGATTTTTTGAATTTCTGATTCGTTTAGATTTGGCAACATTATATTATTACCACCAGAAACTTCGGCATTGATTTCGTCAACAATAACATTATCATCATTATCAATCATCATCATTGTCGTTTCAGTTCTATTTATTAAAGGTAACAATGAAGATAATAGACTTATACATACAGATCTTAAACTATAATGTGAGTCGGTTAAATCATTGATTGCATGTACACCAAAAGACTTGAGTTTACTTAATAAAGATGATGAAATATTCAAATTTTCATTCTAAAAAAAAAGGGGTATAAATATAAACAAAGTGTTATTACAAATATGTTTTCAGAACAATCAAAGAAACAAAATGATAAAGAAAGCGATAAATACCTTCAAGTTATTAAGCACTAAATCATAAACACGACATTTCAATTCTGTAGAATCTGATTGAACCTTTAATTATTATTATTATTATTATTAATGAACGAAAAAAATTGTTACATTAATGAATCATAAAATTATCTATTGATTTTTTTTTTTTTTTTTTTGAGAGAAGAAATACCTGATTCATTAAATCGGTAAGAATTATTTCGAAACATGTTGAAGAGTCATATGCTAAATTATCCAAAATCATTATCACAAGAATCTTAACATCTTTCACTTCTTGGCCATGGTTATTGGAATCAATCAATCGTCTAAGTTTTTCCAAAAGTTTTGATCTTGTTGAATTATCCAAATATGGAAGTAATCTTAAAAAGCGATGTAATGCCTAAAATATGTAGGTGATTTGTTTTATATATACATTGATGATTTGTACGAGTCAAATTAAATTGAAAGTATTGTCATTGTTATTATCATTATAATATACTTGCGTGAATTTTGACTTGAAAATCCGGTGAATATAATTCTTCTAGATTTAACTTTTAAAAATTATTTAACGGTAATGAATGTCAGTATTAATATAATAAATCCGGAAGAAAAAAATACCTAATAATGTATAGTAATGCATGCATAATCAAACCTCTTTTTCGTTCAAAGAAACTTTTATTAATGAAAGTTCGTCATATACACTCATGTTTAGTTTTAGTATTATTAAGAGGATAAAAGAATTATTTGATTAAAATGTGATCATATGAAATTTGAGCAAATTGACATGATTAAAAAAAAAAACCAAAAATACGTATCATAAGTACACTTGGCAATATCAATTATTAAATTAAACTCATACATAGCTAATACACTAATTAATAATATAACAATAATAATAATAATAATAATTATAATAATTATAATATAATAAGCACAGATTCATTAATGATATATGTCATTTCTTTCTTTATGTGGGGCCATATTTTCATCAATTAAAACCCACTTGCAATTATAATTCTTTCGCACAATATTAAGCTAATATACTATGTAACCATCATCTTCGTCATCTTCATCGTCGTCATCTTCATCCATATATTCACCATCCTCCACCTCATCATCATCACTAACCGATTTTTTTGGTAAATTGTTTCCTACCACTACTTCCGTTTCCTCATTTTCATCTTCCATCACCTCATCATCATCATCATCGTCGTCCTCTTCTTCTTCTACATAATCATCATGATTACTATTACTTCCACTATAACTATCAATAAATCCTTCATATACATCATCTTTAAGTTCTTCTTCGCCACCACCATCACCTCCATTATCATCAAATTCATCTTCTTCCTCAAATTCATCTTCTTTCTCACCACCGCCACCATCACCAAACAAATCTTCAGCTGTAACTGATTCATCAGCTAGATTACTATTACCATTACCAATATTTGATGTGAATAGTCCACCTTTAGGATCATCTTTTTTCCTTAAATGTTCACTGAGATCACGATTCATTGTAAAACTGTGTATTCTGTCCTTTTTAAAAATTTTCCATAAATTATCGTCACAGATTATAAACCTTTTGTCATCCGGATCTTGTAGATCATTGTTTTTAATATAATCCCATAAATTTCTTACAACATCAGGTCTTGACATCTATAAAACAAATTTAATTAATTAATAATTTTGGAAAAAATAAAGATATATAAAATCATTAAAGCTTACCTCATCAGCACGCAATACTTTAGCTAGAACAGGACTCAGGAATAGCGGTTTATAAATTCCAGTATTACCTTTCTTTTTCTTCTTTTTTATTTCAACATCCTCCTCTATCTCTTCTTCATCTTTCTTTTTGCCTTTAATTGATTTCTTTTTATTAGTAGTAGTGGTGGTGGCGGTGGTGGTGGTGGCGGTGGCGGTAGTGGTGGTAGTGGTGGTGGTAGTAGTAGTATTATTATTATTGTTATTATTGTTATTATTATTATTATTAGGATTTGAATTAGATGATGATGGTGGTGCAGTGGCAGTGGAAGTAATTTTAGAAGATGTGTTATTTTTAGTTTTTTGCTTTTTTATTAAAAATTCTTCTTTGAATTTTCTTTCGATATCAGAGAAAACTTCATCTTTAACTTTTTTCTTTCTGCCACGTTTCTTTTTTACGGGACTAATTGGAACGGATTCGTCTTCTAATGACGAGTAATCAGACGCATTTACTTGTGAAGTTTGTGGTGGTTGTGGTAATTGCGAGGTACTAATTGATGAAGATGATGCTTTGGTTGTAGTTGAAGAAGATTTGGTGTCCTTATTACTATCTTTATTTAATGATTTTGGAGGTCTGCCTTTTGGTTTTGAACCCTTTTTGGTTGGTTTTGGTTGTGTAGTTGACTTTGATTGTTTTTTTGTGAGATTTTTCTTGGTTGGTGTTCCAACTTCTTGTGGCTGTTCTAATGTTAAATCTTCATTATTTAATGTTTCTTCATCACCAATGTCTAAATCGTTAAAACATTTTTCAACAAGTTGACGTATTTCTTTTCTCCGAGGTTTAAGGTCTATTTTATGAATTTCTTGTAATTTCAACCTTACATCTTTTGCAGTTAGTTCGCGAAGGTTAGCATCTTTGAATATACTCTTAATATTTGGAATAAAAGTTGTAATCTCCATGTCTGCCATAACTACTAATAACTAATGATGGTAAGGATAATGTAGATAATCAATGAGATGAATATAATTTAATTTAACGGTAAGAGTAAAACAAAATATAATTTCGTGCGACGTTTTTTCATTTAAAAAAGGAAAATTTTTTTGGGGTTTTTCGAAAAAAAGGAAATTTTAGGTATTACAAAAATGTATTAAACAATCGTTAAGCGCCGCCAAAAAATTTTTTAAATGAATAGAAGTTTTATTTATAAAGAAAGATGCGAACCAAAAAGGAAACCTGATTCAGTTGGTTTATCCTAATTATTGACCTATTATTTTTATTATTATGATAATGATAATTTTGTTTAATTTGATTGTTCATACTGGCTAGCTAATTGAATTAATATCAACTATTTATTATTTAACAGTTTAATAAAATAATAGATTTCTTGACATTTTAAATAAATATAAATATAAAATAAAGGCTGTAGAGTATAAAAAAAAAAAAAAAAAATCAGCCAAATCATCACGTTTTCGATTTTTATCCATATGCTTTATTAAAACTGTCTCTTCCACCGAAAATGTGATAATCGGATGCGCTCTATATAAATCAAGGCCAACCAGTTCGGCAAAGGGTTTTTTAATGTTTTTATAACGTGATCGACTTTTGGGAAAAGCACATTGGCTTATTTTTGTAGGTCGATATGTGTAGAGAACAATATAGAATACGTATGTAATAATAATTGATGATCTTATTTAAAAAAAGCTCAAGGTGGAAAACCCTCCAGGTGGGGGATTTCCCTCATTCAAACAATTATCTTTGATAATTATGATAGCAAACCAGAAGATCTAGAGTATTACGGCCCCCTTTTGTTCAGCTACGTCACACGCTGAGGATGGGAGAAAAAACTATTTCAAGGTTAGACGAAAACCTTCATCCGGAAAATATAAAAAAATTTTACACATGTCAATTGTAAGTTTAATAATAAAAAAGTGTAAAACTTACGTCGGCACTGTAAGATTTACACAATATTACGTCGGCATCGTAAGATTTATGCAAGTTTACGCTAAATTAATTTCCTGATGTTTATAGTCACCCCTTTTTTTAGAACCAAACAACATCACTCGTGTTTTGTCATTATTATTATAAATCATTTTTCCAAGAAAAAAAAACAATCATCCAACCATACATGTGTTTGTGTATCATAAGATTTTTCAATCAAAAAAAATTTTTTTTTATAAAAAAAGAAAAATAAACAATGTTGCAGAAGCAACAAGACCTGAGTAAGTGTTTATCATAAGAATGGTGGTTATTGCTACTCGCCATCATTCTAGTTATTTTTAAAAGAATGGTAGTGGTGGTTGTGATGCATTACAACTCATCATTCTAATTCTTTAGTCATTCACAATTACCACCACCATCACAAGTAAGTAAATTATATTTAAATGAGCAAGACTGTTATTTATTAACGAAATTGAATCAAAAATTTTTAATGGTTTCAATTAATGCCTTTTTTACACAGAGTTTCAAGGAACTATCTCACCTAGTTTTGCTTTCTATAAGCTGATGTTGAGAAAATAAATAACTTATGGCAAAAAACTAATAGAAAAAGGAAGGCATCATTACCGCCAGCACTATCTCCACCACTAGCATCACAACCATCATCTCCAGTAGTTTCATCACTATCGTCATCGTCATCGTCATCATTATTAACAATAGATACCTATTCAAAGAAGCAATGTGTAGATCCAGAAATAAGTTGCTTCTGTCCGAATGTGGGAATACCTTTACAAGCTGATGGATCAGTAGATATTTTAGAGTTTACTGCATGTACATTGACCTAAAAATAATTACCCTTGGATCTTCTCGTCATACAAAAGCTCGAACAATTTGCTAGTAAATTCTGAACAAACAAGATGCTTGGTTTACTGCATCAGCATTTGATGTTGTTCTACAACAATTAACACAACTAGATGAAAACATTAAATCAATTAAAATATTTTCTGATGGAGTGTAAAAGTTCATCGGGAGAGCACTTACAATGCTGAGGTGTATAGAATTGGCTTGCAATGGTGCATGGCTTTGAGATAACTTCCAGTGGCATCTCGAACAAGTATGTGATGATGGCAACTACCACCATTTTTATTGTGACCTGATCATAAAGAAACCGGATAATTCCTATCCTGAAGCCATCCTTGAACTTGTAGCAACAGGATCCATCCCTAAATTTAAAAAACATTTTGATCAAGTATTAAATTATGCCAACCAGCTTTTCCCCCGGGAAGTTTGGATTGTGCATTTTTCTAGAGAGAATTCTGCTGCATCTGATCTATACTGGCCATGTAAAAAGCTTCAGGATAGAAAATTAAATGTCATACACAGTGAGTCTCGGCATAGTGGACCTCAGTATAACAGATTTGGGGTTTAGCAGATAAATTTTCAAAACCAAATTTTTCTATAACAATTTTATCTCAGTTTAATGGATTTAACGGATTTTTCATATAAATTCAGTTTGCCAGATATTTTTTAAAAATTCATATATGTCACTTATAACAAATTTGTAATTTATGAATTAAATCTGTAATTTATTTAATTTATTAATTAAATCTGTATTTGGTTACAAAATTCTGATTGGCTAATTTGAATTTCACGCACATGAATCCAAATTCACAACAGTACCATTTGGAAGGGAAATAAGAAATGAACGTTTTTACAAATAATAATAATGATCATATCATTATATTCAATATTGTTCTATGGCATGGATTGCAAGTTCGTGATGGAACAGCTAAAGTACATAATTTATGAAGAAGGCTCATAATTCTATAATCTCATGGAGGATTTTAAACTGATATTTCAACCATAATTAATTGAACTTTGGCGCCACATCTTGATCTAGAGTTCAGGCGGAACTCCACCTATTTGATGCAAACACAAACAAACATGAAGATGATATACAGTAATAATGTTTAAAATAGCTTTAACTATAACAAATATTTTCATTTTATTATAAATAATTTGATATTATAAAATTGATGGTAAACCGCTGGTTGATGAAACTCACTAGCCAAATTGGAGATTTGTGTAAACTGAACCGAGCTGTCCCTATCCCTAATCAAAAAGTTTATTATCTGGCAGCCTCTGAATTTGTAGATCACACGTTATTAATATATATAAAAAAAATTATCTGTCATCCACTCAATCCCTTTTTTATTATTATTATTATTATGTAAACAGGGTTTAAAGATTTTCAATTATAGTTTAAAAAACCAAATTTGGTTGGAGTTTTAGAGGCTGTGAAATGTCTCATTTACATATATAATAAAATTCTTGGCATTTTAGTTGTATCTAGTGATGGGCATAAAAATCATAAAGTAGTTAATAACTATTAGTGACTTATTAAAAAAAACCCCCCTTTGCAAAATAACAATAGGGCTTCCAAATTAGGAAGACTTGGTCTGTATATATATATAGGTTATCCTTGGGTTAATCAATAACTCTTGCTTAGAATGAAATAGTTAATAAGAGGTTAATAACTAATTAATAACTTGGAATTATTAAGTGTATGGTTAATCACTATGTGTATCTATTTATTATTTATTCAAAACAAACGAAGTTGTACGATGCGGATTATCTAGATCAATAACATGAGTACAACTGTGGGGTTTTCAAATGCTAATTTTTTAGTCCAAGAAAAACTAGCGAGTCATGAACAATATTTTTTTATATAATATGACGTTCATTCGTCAAATATTGATATTCGATTTGTATTAATATTCACCTTAAGCAGTATTTATTCAAGTCTAATATAGATTTTATCACTAATGGCGAAAATTGAACTAGTTTCATACACTACCTAATACACGTAATTTCTTTTTTATCATAGCTAAAAAGGGATTATTTTTTTCCTATAATGTTACTAATATTACTATATATTAATCTTGATGAAAATCTATAATTTTATTTTCAAAAACGGCATGATCAAAAAAAACGCTGTAATATTAATAAGGTTTAGCTTCTTATCATTTTCGTCATTTTTCTCCGTCATAGGCACGTTGCAATTTATTTAATTAACATAAAACTAACCTTTTTTATAATTTCAAATTAATTAAAAAACATTCGATAATTTAGTTAATCCACGTCTATTCTACTTTTTAATTCATTAATCATTTGTTAAAAAAGAAAGAAAAAAATGGGTACAGCTGGTGGTGTATTAGCCGGCGTAATTCCAACACATTATAATCCGGATGATCCTATAACACTTTTTATAATTCAAGTTGTGTTGATAATTTTTTTTACTCGTAGTTTAAACTTGCTGCTGTCACGTTTTCGTCAGCCAAGGGGATGAGCATTAGCCACAATTACCTGTACCCTGTCCTTTTCAATATTTGTATATATACTAATACCATATCAGCCGATTTGATTTTTTGGGCCTTTTTTCAAACCTTATGTCTTATTGTGTCTCGATGTTAAACATGAGTATTTTTAATGTGTAAACTGGTCGGTAGAATGATAATTACCCTAAAAAAATTATTTGCCCCACTAAAAAAACTAATTTACTATCCATCAACCCGTCAAACCAATGCCCCACCTCAGAACCAATGGGTTTTTGCTAGTATAAAGTATTCATAACGTTATTATCATACCATACTGGATTTTGGGGTTCAAACAAAATCAGCGCATATGCTATTAGTGAGTGACACTTGACCCCCTGTAGATCCGCAATGTCCTGCGACTGATATCAAAAAAAATTTCGACTAAAATACTTTCCATAAAAGTAAGTGATCGCCAATAATTTTCATTAGTTTATGTCGCACCAATAAAAATAACCCAAATTTTTTTTATCATAATGGACATCCTATATATTTATCACAAAGTGACAAAATTGAACATTGACCTTTTTTATATTGTGAAAAAGAAATTTTCAATTATTTTAAAGTAAAAAAAAAAAAAGAGGAATATCAATACAAAAAAACTAATGCACCTTGCATATTGTTTTTTTATATTGATAGGTTGTTTATTCTTTTCTTTATGTTTGGGCAAAATAAGATCCTCAGATCTTTGGTCCTATCAAAAACTAGATGAGAAACAAAATTTTTAAGGCGCATAACATAGTAACATGACTAAAATACATTGTAACAACAAAGAATGCTTTGCAAGAACATCCCTTCCTTTGAAAGCTTTGCTTGGTTAAAAATAACCCAGTTAATCCAGCAGATTGCAAGATCTAAATAAGAGGCAAAAATTCCAAAAAGCATACATATTTTTTACCAAGATGTGCAAAAATTAATGATTCAGTTACACTTCTTATTCTTTTTCATTTGTTTCTTTAGACATTAAGGTAATTGTGCTAGAGCAACACATACATACATATTATTTATTACATATTGGGGTAATAATAAATACACTAATAAAAAACATTATTTATACATGATTGACTCAGGTAGTCATAAATGTATACATATATATATATATATTTTATTACATGTCAGAAAGTACATAATAAAAAATGTTATTTATACATGGATGCTGTATGATTGACTTGAGACATAAAGGTAGTTGTAAATTTATTATTTTTTTTTTATTTTTTACATATTAGATAAGTACACACTAATAAAAAATGTTATTTATGATTGATAGATGTTGGCCTTGTTTCTATTGTCCATGCCTCAATTAAGATAAATAAAGATTTGCTTCCAATATATACTTGATAAAACTTGCACACTTTTTATAATTGGTTAAATGTTGGGTTAGCAAGATACATGCAAAAATTTATTTCATTAAAAAATAAAATTCTTTTTTTTTTCTTTAAAATTTTGTTTAATTTATTTGGGACAATCAAAGTTGCTTTTTTGGGTGATAAAATCGAAATATGATCAACGAAAATCATTACCAATTATAAGAATGTCCACTATGCTTTTTTTAATATTATTCATTTTATAAAATTCCAGGACCATCTAGAAGAAAATTACAAATAAAGAAAGAAATTCTAATGGAAATTTTGGTATAAAAAAAATAAAAGAATCGAATGATTCTTCAGTAGAAGTTCTCAAAAATGGTGGCAATGATATTATTCAGGAATTAAATAATAATATAAAATTGATTTAATTTTTTATTTTATTACTCTTTTCTTTTTAATTATCTTTTTTACTGTTATTTTTTTAACTAATTTTAAATTATTATAAAAAATTATATAACTCATTAAAAAAAAAAAGAACCAAGAGTATCTATCTGTTTTTCTAAATGGTCAATGATTTGATATAAAAAATAATTACTTATATTGGAAAGATCTACATTTTTACTATTGATGACAGTGCACCATAAGAGGACCTCCATGCCTATCAACAATTTCGTTTTTTTTCTTTATATATATCATAGTGATCCCACATAAATCTATCCCCTGCTGCAAAAATACCAGCTAAAGACATATGTGATGCTAATTCTTTTCCCCTACTTATTAATTATTTGCGAAATATTATTTATGACAGAACGTAAAAAAAGGGTCTGGCCTAAGGTAACTTGCTGATTAGAGGAGTCTGAATTTGCATACAGGACCAGAGTATTACAGATGATAATGACGCACACTACGCCTTTGGTAATTGTGGGAAATGCTATACAACCACAAATTACCAAGGAAAAAGGTTCACTTTTCTCCTTCGAAATTTACTTCGATTCTGAAGGAAGCTTTAATTACACACCCAGCCCACCCGGTTAACAAGAGGAATCTCATTCGGTGATACCTGCTATGATTTACTTCCGGGATTACAACTGATGCTTCCTTCGGGAGATATTTGGGATATGTATATACTGTACGTTTACAAGTAATTGGTTTTAATTTGTATTTGTATTGGCAATTAAAAGGCTTATTTCATTCAACATCCAACTACGTTCAACCTAAATTGTTGTGCAGTTCAAACATTGAAATATTAAAAGCGAGAATTTCTTCTCGAGCAGAAGCTTTGAAAATGAAAAAGTTTTTAATTATTCTATTATTCTATTATTCTATTATTACACTGCTAGTATGTAACTCACGGATTTCATTATTTTCATTATTATTTTTTTTTTTGATAATATTAAAATAAAATTTAAATCTAGATTTTTTTCTATGTGAATAATATACTTCGACTAATTAAATCAATATTAAAGTAATTGATTAATTGAAAAGCAAATAATGAATTGGAAAAACGATAATAAAAAGATATATAAATTAACTTACGAATTTGCAATAAACCTTCACCAAAATATCTTAAATTTATGATTGCCCAAATCAACGTCATCTAAATAGTAAACAGTAGAATTATTATTATAATTATAAGAGAAAAATCGTATTTGTAAAATCATTATAATTATTCAAAAACTTACAATTGACATAAATACTGATATACAATCTGGAAGATATTCAAAAATAAAAAAAAAAAATTAGAAACTAATCAAATAACAAACCAATAACCAACCAACCAACCAATTGAACAATATGCTTACTTGAATATATTAAGTAATACCAATGGGTGTAAATTTTTCTGGTGGCATATTTCACAGCGATAATAAAATCAAGTATAACGAAAATCCAGAAAAATATAAATATAAACATTCCAACTTTTGATTCATTTTTCACCTAATAAATAAACTAAAGGTATTTAGGAATAAATTAACTACCGTCATTAGTCATTAGTAATTGATTTATGCTACCTACAGATATAAATCCAATTAATTGCAATGCTAAAATCAAGAAAATTATAAAGCAATGATAGTAATAAAATAAGTTGGGTGATGGTGTTTCATAATTATTACTATTACTATTGTTGGTCATAATGAACGACAAAAATGTGTGAACGCCAGTAATTATTAGGAAGAACAAGTTCATTTTCAATAATACAAAAAAGATTATCCTAGCTCTATAAATTCCTATTATCATTATTTGATAATATAATAATGTTAAAGCTCATTGATTCGTGAACATTTAAAGTTTAGGTGTATGCATGAAATAACAACTTACTTTGAATTTTTACACTTCCGCCAATTTTTTTATAAACCATCCAACCAAAATTTAGGTATACTTTGTAAACCAAGAAACACATAATAACAAAACAAACCAACAGTGAGATGGCTAATGGTAAATCATGGTAGTAAAAATGTTCATAGTTATCAATTAAAATTTCTGAACACGAATTAATTAAATCTTCAAACCATTCCTTCACTTCCAATAATTGAATCTGTAGTTGAGGTTGGGAGGGAAGTGGTAGGGTAAATTAAATGAATTGGAAGAAAAAAAAGGATTCGATTACAAATCATTACTACTCACAAATCCATAAGTAGAACAAAGTAAATCCGATATTGTGATTGTGATTAATTGAATCGTGTTTTTACTTGCAATCTAAATTTTCACAATCGAACACATGTTAATATATAAATATTGGTTGATTAATCCACACACCCACACACACTGATTTTTAAAAAACCTACCGAACTCAAACAAAACCAACATTGAAATATTTGAAATAATATAAAAACAATATTTTCATTTACAATTCTATCCATTTTTTCAAGTGAAATTTCTAAATCACATTTTAAAATATTTGGACTGATATATCTTAAATCACTTCGTAGTTTTATATTTCTACACAATATTCTAACTTCTAATGCTATCCCAACTATGGCTTGAATTATTGTTAATATAACAAGAGATTTGACCCATATATCATTATTAATGCTATTCATGAGGCGATCATTATTAGAGCGGTTATTATTATTATTCGAGCGGTTATTATTAATGTTATTATGAGCAGTACTCATCATACGCTTTTCTGTGCAAGCCATGAAAAGGGTATGTATAAAAAGAGAGTTAGAGAAAGAAAGTTATTAAAATCAAGAAAAATAGAAACAAAGATAATTGCTACTTAAATATTATAAATATATATTAACCTGTTTGAGATATGATAAAATTTTCTTAGATCAAAAAAAAATTTACTTGATTCGTAATTCTTTTAAATTTAAAATTAATGATCGGTGGGATGCATTTTAATCATTAATAGAACTTCGTTGTTATTTGTTGTATGGGGACCTGAGTTTATACTAGATCAATATTTTGAGATTATGGTTTTTTAGAGTCTCAAAACTCTTGATTATTGATGGAATAAAAACATCCTTGAATAATAAAAAAAGTGATAAATGTGGTGGAAATGAAGTTTTTAATGAATGCAAAGAAAATGCAAGCTATAATGATTATATTAAAGTATCGAATATTCGGATAAAGGTGATTTTTCGAGAAAGTTCATAAAGCAATATGATTCATTTTATAGCAAACATAAATTTATGGTAACTATTATGGAATTACTAAAGACCAAAATAGATGATGCCAAGAATGAAGAAATAAAAATCTTCTGGTATTATTTATTACTTGATTATTTATTTTTACACTCTGTAATTAATTGCTTTCATAAATAATTATCACACTTGTATTTCTTTATTACTTTTAAAATAAAATGGCGCCAAAAGGTAAGTTGAACTTTACTTGATTCTCAAAAATACGAAATTTGCTTATATGCTAATAATAATAAAAAAACCAGAAAAGAATATGATATGCATACTGAAACAAACAATATATTTACATTAATTGGTGAAACATATTGGTAATGTGATCTTATATAATAGTTACTTTTATTTCGTTGGTTTTCAAAAATTACAAGAACAACCTTTTCTCTGAAATTAAAGGCTTCTTTACAGCTTTCTTACCATAAATATTTTTATATAAAAGTGATTAATAGTTTGATATAACGAATTTTGAATGCATACGTATAGTGTAACAAATTTTTTGAAAATATTTTCACGCTAAATAATTTACTGGTAGAATACTCGGAGGATCTTTTCTTTTTTTATATTAATATAGCTGCGTAGCAACACAAAAATTGTGTACATATCTCTTAATATTAAAACAAAACCAATCATAATAATACTCCCCGCCAATGTTATATATAAATATATTAATATTAATTAATCATGCATTCCCAACACCTAAATTTGATCGTTTCATATTTTTTTTTTGAAAAATTAATGTTCTTTTTGAAGAAAAGTTTAGCTAGTTATAATAAACAAAAGTTTCATTGCAATAATAATAACTTAAATAATATGTTGTAAAGCGTTATTGGTGAAATACACTCACTCATAAAATATTATCTTCATTGGTATCTTTATTTCCCCAATTCCAAAAATCACAAATTGTAATACTGATAATAATAAAAATTTCGCCCTTTTTAAACAAAAGTAACAAATTATTTATATTGAAAAAATCATTTTTTAAAAACTTTTTTAAAGCCAAGGATATAGATATTAATATTAATAAATCTAGAAATGGTACTTGAAGGATTATTAACATCAGACAGGAGAGAATTAGTACTTAAGATTAATAATGTAATGAATGATATTGCTCATTCTGCTTTTCCAACTGTTTCTGACAGAGAAAATAGAAAGGTTATTTTTTACAATTAGTCAAAGAAAACAAAGAATTTTTAGAAAATGAAAAAGAATATTGCAGAGAAAATTATATTTATAATTTTAAATTAGAGAATGTAACAAGTGTAAAACAACAAGATACTCTGATAAACTTTGTATTGGTCTACACCTACAAAGACTTTTCAATACTTGGACATCTGGAAATAAGATTATTGATGGTTTTATTTAAAAATGTCAACAGCTTTCATCATATTGTAGAATGGATACCTTATAAGCAATTTAAAAATATAAAAAAGCTAACAGAAGGTGGATTCAGTTCAATTTATATTGCTGAGTGGACAAGAGGAAGTGTATATGATTATGATGAAAATAAAAGGAGTTTAGTTATTATGGAGCTCAGCATGTAGTATTAAAATCATTAAATAATTCAAGTAATCCAGGACAGTCTTTTTTAATGAGGTAATTAATCATATTTAAATTAAATTAAACTAAATTAAACCATTTATTTTATTTTATTTTATTTTATTTTATTTATATAATTGATCACAGGCATTAAATTATTGTAAAATTAGTTCAAGTTTAATTGTTCCTTGCTATGGTATAACTAAATTCCCAAATAATGGAAATTATGTGATGGTTCTTAATTATTTTCAACAAGGAACTTTAAGAGATTATTTACAAAAAAATCATTCAAGTTTAACATTAAAGGATAGAATTAATATTTATGTGAGGTGTTATATGATATACATGAAAAGATTTAATTCATTGTGATTTACACAGTGGTAATATATTAATAAGTGATGATGGTGGTGGTTATATTACAGGTTTAGGATTATGTGGACCAGTTGATGAAAAACCATCAAACAAAATCTATGGAATTATACCATATATTGCTCCAGAGCTATTTAGAGGAAACAAGAACACAAAAGAATCAGATATTTATAGTGTTAGGATGTTAATGTGGGAAATATTTGCAGGACATCCACCATTTGATAATAAAGCTCATGATCATTGTTTAATGTTAGATATGATTGGAGGCTTACAACCACTAATATTATCAGGAATGCCTGATGATTATCCACAAATGATGCAAAGGTGTTGAGATGTGGATCCAACTAAGAGACCAACCATTAGAGAGCTTTGTTGAATAAACTTCATAGTATTAATATTGGTGGTAGTAATAGTGGCAATAGTAGTAATAATAATAACAATAATATTAATTCACAACAAATTCACAAATCACACCCATCAGCATATTATACAAGTAGAATATTAAATAATGAAATTTCTAAATTAAATTTAAGTAATGAAAGCTTATTAAATTATGAAAAGATAATTTAATAAAGCAAATTAAATAGTTAATTAATTAATAATAATATAAGTAGAATTGCTGATGGATAATTTTTTGTTAAATATAAAATAATCAAATTGTATAAAAATCCATCCATAGGTATGAATTTATAACTTTAAAGTAATTATATAAAAATGAAGAAATTCGGAAGTTAACTATTTGCATTTAAAATAATAAACCATTTCGCAGCTATCAGGAAAACATAAAAAAAACATACTAATAGAAATCTCTGGTTCTATTTAATATACCACCAAAGTAATTCGAAAAAATGGAAAGTTAATTCAAAGTATTTGCTCAGTTGACATAAATATTTACTTGGCATTAGTAATTAGTAAGTGAGTAATACAGAAAATTAGTAATTACAAGTTCTAGTCATAGGTTAGTTGATCAAAAATATCCTGTTAATTATGCCTCACTTCGTGATGTCATAATCAACATGATATTTTTGATTAACTAACCTATAACACTATTATCGTGAAACCGAATTATGATTTTGATTGTGTAACTTTTTAATTTTTTTATTATTACTACAACCTTTCTTCTAATTCTCTAATTCAAAAACTAAAAACAAATTTTGTGAATATTACTCACCTTTGTTCATTACCAATCAAGAAATAATTGTTAAAATATAATAAATATTTTTACAACTCATTATTAAAACCAAGATTCTATTATTGCTATAAAGATGGACAAAACTAAAGCATGTTTCATATTTTATATTTATAGTTTAAAAGATTATAATAATAACAATAAAAATATTAAACATTTAATTTCTTGTTATTTACAAGTTACAAATAATAATGGAAATACAGAAGATCTTGATCATGGTAGTCAAACAAGTTTCAATACAGCAAGAGAGATATTAAAAGGTAAATTGTTACCACAGTATTTATAATAGAGATGGTATACAGTCCCCCAAAAAAGTAATGGCGGGGTGTTTTTTTATTATTAAAAAATTTTTTATATAACAATTATAAAAAAAA